>JAQGBQ010000167.1:0-35618 GCA_034698485.1 Vertagopus arboreus
AAAAAATAGTTTATTTATTTTCTTATTGCTTAAATATTGCACATATTTTAAATATTGTATATTGTAGTGAGATTGTAAAAATCTGTTTTTCTTGTTTCATTCGTCATTGCTTATGAACAGATTTTTAAATAAAACAAAACTGTTTGCGAATCTATTGCTAACGTTCGCCTCATGCATATTATAGATTTTTAGTCGTTCTTTCTGATGAAATCACTCAACTTACGAAAACCCCGAAAAATCGGATATATAGAATGGAATACTTCCTGACTGATATTAAATAATCTTACCGGTTTCTTATCTCTGTTAAGTAGTGGCATCCACATCGGTGCTGTGGGATTTAGGAAGTCGAGACTTTGAGTTCGAATAGGATAACCGACATGGTCAACGGGGATTCCTTGATTTGCCATGTTCAATTTAACAGATTTGACAACTCAGTAAATTCTAACTAACTTTAAATTATCTTAAAATTTCAGTTTAAAAAAATTATTTAAAAAAAATCGGTGCTTTCAGGAAGCGTCTGAAGTACCAAATGATGACTCTTGCTAAGGATCGATTGTTGACTGAAACCCTTGAAATAAATAAAATACCTCAACGATCCTATGTTTATGTAAAGTATATGTTTCATATTTCATTATTTCTATTTTTGAAAGATAATCTGTAGACTTCATAATTCCAAAGTGTAAATTGGTTACCCCTGCTTCGGATTAAAGAAGAAGATTATGTTGACTTATGTACCCTTTTTACCTGGTCTGCGCCTTAATAATTAAGAATGCGATCCTTGCACCCTCCGATAAATTTACATTTGCTTCTATTTCTATTTCTCCAAAAATAACCCTATAATTAGGCGAAGTCTAAATCTAATAAGAAAATTTAAGCTTTCCTGGAAACAAAATGTTCATTTCTTCGTGTTTTGCCTACGCTAAAATTAATTCAGGTACTACAAATACAACTTGTAAAAATATTTTCATAAAGTGTATTTTCATTTATTATCGAAAAATATCAAAACGTAGTTATTTTAAATTAATTGATATCCTGTAAAACCAGCCCAAAACAAATTTTGACCTTCTAAATTTGAACTTATAAAATAAGCGTCATTTTAATGATTTTCCATCAAAACATGATTTTCCAATTTGGTAAATTTACAATTTGTGAAGCTTCATAAAATATGTCAAGTGCAGAGAAATGCTTTCAATTTCATAGAACCGAACATTCCGAAATTTGTAGTCATTATAGAATTTCAATTTGTAGCTTTCTGTTCAAGCTGAGATGGAAAAAATATATACAGATACAATATATACATGTAGATCTAGATTAAATTATTGATTTCAATTAGTAGTTGTTAGTTTATGTTTTGTATGATTCATTACAAGTCATAGAAGCATAGGATGCAACAGATAAAGATAACCGGATTTTGAGATAATATGCTATAAGAAGAATCAGTGTGGAATTTGGAACCATGACTCAAACAAAACATTTTAACATGACGCATACTAATCACTGATCTGTACAAAAAAAAAGTAAATATCCAAATCAAAGACATTATTGAGGGGTTTACTTCGAAAACTACAAATATTCATTGATTAAATGCATTTAGTAGCAATTACACCAAACGAGCATGACCTTTTAAAATAACAAGCTTGAAACTAAAAAGTTACAGAAGGGGTTAAAAAATACAATACATAGAACTGTTGTTTTCAATTTATCCCTTCCTCAATCATCAATTAAATCCTATTTACCTACTAACTTACTACTTCGTGTGTGGTATACTAACATCACCACCAAGTTTATTCATATGCCATAGTAAACTTCACAGCTATTTTCAGAATTCGCATCCCTACTTGCTAATAATAATAATATCACTAAGGAAGTTGTCCATTGTCCGTATTTCAACAACTCTCCAGTCAACCACTTTAATTGTTAAGGGGATTAGTCTTCATTAAAATTATGACAAGGGTAGTTTCGGCTCATAATAGGGCGAGGACCTTAGCAGCACTAACACTAATGCTATTTTTTTTGTAGACGCCTATCTGAATTTGCGATTCAGAGTTTGCATAAGAGTCTAATTTAAATCATTTATTAATTGACAGACCTACCACGAGGAACAATTTATCCAGTGATGCATATCAAAGTTGCAATGTTTCGATTCATTCTTTAAAAGATCGGTGATATCAAAATTTAACCAAGAATTGTTTTTAAAAAAAATTGCTACTTCCAAAATGATTTTAAAACTATCGTATTTCATACTAGTTGTGATAAGCACTTATCCCCTTTTAACTTTCTGTACTTCAATAGCCCCACAAAATAGTGAGAATAGTGACCTACTTCCTCCAAATGCATTTGAAGAGAGTCTACGGTTAGAATTGTATAATTCTACAGAAGACTCATCGGATTCTGAGGAATTTGAATTTGACAGGTTAATTTTTAGAATTGTGTCATTATATTTAATTATATGTTTTTTATTATTATAAGAATTTAACGAGTAAAAATTACTGTATTGCAGTATGATTTATTATTTTTAATATATATGTTTAATCTGACAATGTCGGAATGCAGTTTTGCTCGTTTTTGGCTCTTTATATTATTGGTAATAATTGCTATCTAATCACTTTTTGCATGCATTAGAAAAATTAAAAATCTACAACATAGACAGAAATATAACTAAAAGTTTCAATGGAAAGCTTAAATAAAAGACTTTAACTATGTTTAATTATTGCTATATTGAGTGTATTAAGCAAAGACTTTAGTATAATCTAGGGAGTATTGGTATCAAAAAAATTTACGCGTTATTCTCTGTATTGGATTTTTTTTAAATCAAAAATAAATAATATATTTTTGTATGATCAAAAATTTAATGATTTTTTTTGTAACGTTATATTTATTGTCTTAAAATTCTAAACATATGAATGTACAATTAGTAATAATCAAATAATAAAAATATTTAATTCTATTCCCTTCTAGCGATGAATTGTCCGAGGAAGTTATTATAAACTCGACGAGTTTACCCCCAACAACAATACCGGAAGTGACTACGGTTATGCAACCTACTACTGCTGAAGAAGATTTTTCGGTTGCAGTTGCAGTTGCAAGTAATGAGACTGAATTGGAATCTGCGATGACATACTCACCCCCTTTACCAGTCAGATCTCAGAAGGATGAAGATATTGAAGAAAAACTGTTTCTCATTTTACAAAATGCTGTGAGAGAGACGTATTCTTCTTTTAGGGATATTCTGGGAAAGAGACATGTAATTTAATTATCAATTTAATCTAATAGTTTAAAAGCTACATATGATTCACTATGCTTATTATATACAATTATTAGCGAGATCAACTCCACAAGATTGAAACTGAACTGAGGTCTCGTAACGATTTATTTTTATGTATCTATTTACCGTGTAAATATATGTCATTTTTTTGTTCCGAAAATAGGTCAAAAATAAGTCAGTTGGATGTTGATTTGAACGTGAAAATTGTAGCTCTTGATACCACAACTCATAGTAGAATTCAAAGTTTGACCGACCTTCTCGCAGACGGACGAAGAACGGTTAGATATTAGATAAAATTCGCGGAATATTTAATCATTATTTATTAAACTTTTTATTATTATTTAATTATTGTATTTAATAATTATTTTAACCTTAGGACATTCAAACGTTCTCTGACAATCTGCATCAGATTCAAAAGACACATCAAATGCACATCGATTCGCAAAAGGTGGAAATTCAACAGCTTCAAGTGACAATGGACCTTTTAAATAAAGCTCAGTCAAGCTTGTCCACAAAAGTATTTTTATATGATTTTTTTTCTATTGCTCTTACATGAATTAAAAAACTGAGTTTTATTTAAACATTTATTGGTTCTGATTAGATGTCACAATTGCAAAAGACAGTGAACAATATGGATTCAAAGATAAATGAAATGGTCATCAAAACTTCCGAAGATTTAGGCACAATTCAGGATACTCAGAAAACACTTTCAGTTCTGGTCGACGAAATTGAAAAGGTACCTAATTATCGTTTTTTTAAAAAAATGTATGTATGGCTTATTAAAGGTCACTTAATTTTTTTTAAAATCAAAATGATATAAACGAATAGGATCTTAGAACGAGTGAATCTGAAGTTGAGCTAATGCGGACGGATGTAGACGGATTGAAAAAGGCAGCTACCGAAGACCACCACAAGGTTTGATTTATAATCTGTAATTCAAAATAAAAATTCAAAATTATAATTACATTAAATTCAATGCTTTCCTTCCTATATAGTTAAGGAGAACAATGATTCGTGACCAGAAACACGAGCCAATTCAAAATAGCATTCGACATCTAAAGAACAAAAACGTCGGAGGGGCCTTGAAACAATGGAGGGCTATTGAAGCTATCGCAGATGATCTTAAAGAAACGCTTCCAGGGGATATTTCGAAAATTATCGACGAGTCCTACGGAAAGAACACTGGAAATCTCCTTCCCGTTTTGGACTTTATTCATCGAGCCGTATCTCATGGGGTAATTATAATAAATACCTGACGCTATAAATCTGCTCAATTTCTAAATTGTGAGAGTGTATACGAAAAGGTACCTAGCTACCATTTCTTACTTTTTGATAATGGCGAAAGAGTAAAACAAATCAAATATGCCACAATAGTAAAACTATTTATTAAAAATCGATAACTGATCATTTGTAGTTTTCCGATCGGCATGAAAAAAATTGAAAATTACTCGTCAAATAACATGTAATTTGACTAGTCCATCATCGCTAAAGTGTCAAATTGGCAGCTAAGTCTTTTTTCATATGCATGACAATTTATGATTTTTTGTATGATACTGAAATAGGACAGACGTCTCAAGGAAGCAGCGTACAGCTCCCTAATGCAAGACATGGACATGTCCAAGCAAATCAACGACCAGAAGCGAACCAATGAAATGTTCCACTTGGCTCAAACAATGAAAACAGACTTAGGAGGTTATTACAACACTTCGGCAACAACTGCAGAAATCGCTGGAAAACTTCCAGAAATCGTTAGACTCATGACATTCGATAAGACCAAACTGGTTCTTCCTACAAGAGGTTATTTAAGAGTTGCTGCGGACAGGAAGGTTACGCTTGTTCCCCAAGACGGTAGATTTTATGATAAGGAAGAAGTGCTCTGGACATTTGAATATGACAAGGACAAGGCGGATGGGACGTTTTTCATAAAGAGCGAAAAGTTGCAGAAATATTTGGTCACACTTCACGAAGGCTTTAATTCGTATGGGTTTTCAAAGCAGGGATTGTTTGTGACGGGGAATAAAAAGGAGAATGGGACGAGATTCCAAGTCACTATCATTAACAATGGAGAATTCGTCTTGCTTAAAGCTGTGTTCTTCAATGGATATTTAACATGGAAGTCCAATATTCAGGTAATACTACTAGACCTTATCGGATTGCTCTTTAAAAGAGTGTTCTGAAAAGTGGATATATTGCGATTTACACGCTGAAAACGGCACAAAAATCTGACCATTTATTACAGATTCATGATTTCTTTACGTCTTATCATTTCATAGAATCGATAGATTTGAAATTATAATACCAAATGGAATTCGAATCTACTCAAAGCTTTATTTTTCTGCAATATTCCATAAAATTCATTCATTCAAATGAATTTATGATTTTTATGTTTTTATTTTTTAACATATTTATAAATATTCAAAAATGTAATATTATTTTTTTTCACGTTACAGACCATCTACGGAGATGACGACTCATATTTCTTACTTTTGGTCGATAGGAAAAACGGCCCTTCGCCTTTTTGGATTATTGAAGGCGAAAACTGATTTCAAATTAAAAGCTTTAATTTATTTGGTCTTGTGGTAATTTAGTATATAGATAATTATATGAAAAAAGACAATGACCCACTTAACTGCTTACTAACCAAGGTTTTCAATTTATTTCCATAAACAAAGCCCGTCAATGGACTTTCCATATATTGATTACTGAGAATGAAAAGGTGTTAAATAAATTGAATTTTTCGTGCGTTTTGTTAATTTTATTTATTATAATTCTTGTTAATTTTTTAAACAAATTCAGACCACTAGCTTTGTAAGTATCAAAATGATAGGATTATTCATCCTGTTTTAAATTAAATTATGCCATTTAGCTGCAAGTTATCATCATCTAAAAATAAATTACTCAAACTCGATTCTCGTGAAGTGGGATTTATTAAATTAACGCTAAATCTACGACTACGATAGTTACATTTGATTTGTTGTACTTTTTATGTCTTCATTTATTTATAGCTCTTTCGAATGTGTTAATTAGCCTAACCTTGGTTAAGCAAATAAGACGCATTATGACGCAATCAAGTGTAACATTTTTATTTCACTCTAGCATTATTATTTCATAGTTTATTAAAATGACAGCCTTATTACCGACACTATCTGGAGATGGATTTCAACCTCAACTTTGGCATTGGTTGACCCTAACGGTTTTGTCAAGTGCGGTGGTTTTAATCCTGGTTAAATTTCGTCAAAAACATTCCAGATTTTATAAATTACTTGAAAGTTTCCCTGGACCACAGACATATCCTTTGTTGGGGAATGCATTGCTTCTCAATAAAGAAAATCATGGTTAGTTTTTTTTTTAAATCTTTTAGAAAACTAAACGGATATTTGATAGAATTGATTTATATTTTGTCATTAAAAGAATACTTCAAGATGGTCGAAGATCTTGTTGAGGAATATGGAAAAGTGTGTCGACTTTGGTTGTTTTACAAACCATACGTCCTAATTTGCGATGCAGACATTGCAGAAGTGAGTTGTTTAATAAAAAAAAATATTTTGTGTGTACCCAAAAACAATTTTTTTTAAATTGTGTTTTAGAAAATATTGACTTCAAAAGTGAACCTAGAGAAAGGAGATGACATGAAAGTATTTCATCGATGGTGGGGTTCAGGTCTTCTCACTGCTCCAGGTAGACGAGAAGGATTTAAAATTATTATTATTTATTCATTTCTCTGATTCGTATATTTATTTGTAGTTTCGAAATGGAGAAATCAAAGAAAACTATTAAATTCCACATTCAGTCATTCTATCTTGATGGATTTTATAGAGATTTTTAATCGAGAGAGCTACAAATTAATTAATCGTTTGGATAAGTATTCCAAAGTTGGAGATCATCCGTTTAATCTCGTTCCTTATACTACGGCATCTACTTTAAACATAATATGTGGTACTGAAAACAAAAACTTAATGATTTAGTAATCATAATTGTGGATTTTATTTCAAGTATAAATATTTGTAGAGACAGCGATGGGGAAAAAGTTGGATACAGAGAGTGACGTGAATCAAGAATATATTGATGCTGTTACGGGGTAAATTTAATCAAAAGAGGTTTATAATTAATTGAATTAAATGTTTAATTATTTGTGTAGTATGTATCATATTTTGGTTGCCCGAATTACAAGGCCATGGCTTCGGAACGAAATAATTTGGAACTTTTCATCTTATGGACGTAGAGAAAGAAAATATTTGAAAATATTACATGGATTTACTGAAAAGGTACACTATTTAACTTATACATTAAGTACCTAATAAATTATTTAAATTTCGATAAGTAGGTTATTGCAGAGAAAAAGAAAATCCGACAAAAAATTGCGGAAGTAAAAATTGAAAACACTACCAACATAAATAACTCGTCGAATCTTATCGAAGGAAAAAAAGTTCGTATGGCATTCATGGACTATCTGCTTGATTTGGCTGATAATGGCAATACCTTATCAGATACAGATATCAGAAACGAAGTTGACACCTTCATGGCTGCTGTAATTAAAAAATAATAATTAATTTTGATCATTTGATTTATAATTATGATTTAATTATGAAGGGTCATGACACCACAGCATATACAGTTTGCTGGACACTTTTCTTACTTGCGACTTATCCAGAGCATCAGGTAATCCCGAAGATGAGGTAAATATTAAATAATACTTAAATTTTTGAGTATAATTTAATGTGATATAATTTCAGCATATTGTCCAACAAGAGTTAGATGAGATTTTTGAAGATGATAAACTTCGACCGGTGACATCATCAGACCTCTCGAGAATGACATATCTTGGGCTCTGTATCAAAGGTTAGGGGTGATTTTTTTTTTTTTTTTTTAAAAAAAACATTAATTTTAACAAAGTCATTTTGGCAGGGGAAGAATGATTAAAATTATAATCATTTAAAATTAAAATACTGCATTTTCACTTTTCCTTTGGAAATTTAACTTTCTTTTATAAAACAAAATAAATGCATTTCGTCAAAATTCAAAAAAAATTCTTGAGAAATTTCTAGTGCCGAAATTACGGGCAACTAGTCTTATGATAATTGTAGCATTGGTTTTTAATTACAGAGGCTTTAAGAATTTACCCTATTGTGCCATTCAATATGAGAAAACTTTCGGAAGAAGTGGACTGTGGTAATTAATTACTGTTTTTAAAATGTAATCTTTACTTTTATTAGAATTAACATGAAATAAAGTTTCCAAAATTTGTATTTAGGAAATGGACGGATAATCCCTTCTGGAGTTAATGTAGTAATCATGCCCTATTTGATTCACAAAGACCCAAAATATTTTAAAGACCCCAAAGCATTCGACCCTCAAAGGTTTTTAGCAGAGAATTGTTTAAAAAGACATCCAGCTTCGTACATCCCATTTTCAAAAGGAATTCGGTCCTGTATTGGCGTAAAGTTCGGGATGTACGAGTCCAAAGTTATTTTGGCTCATCTGCTTAGAAGTTATCATTGGGAAACGGTTGACAAACGAGGGAGCATTAAGTTGGACCTCGATTTGGTCATCAGACCAATGCATGGACTTCGGTTCAAAATTACCAAACGATAATAGTATTATTTTCAGGGTTGGGAAATTATCTTTCTATTTTTCATAAAAATATAATAAAAAAATAATTAAAAAAAAATGCTGGAAAAAATTTAAGAATTTAAAAAATTTGAAAAATAAGGATAATGCTGAAAACACTGATCCTATTTCGGTTGTATTTTAATTAGTTTTTTAATCCTTTTGGGGAAAATGTTCACTATATTTTTAAATTTTTGATTCTTCATGAAAAATCTTGAAAATTAACTGTTAATTTTTCATTTTAAAAAAATTTCGGACTGCAATAAGATTCCATGTTTTTAAATTTCTCAACTTTCAATTGCTAACCCTGATTATTTTATTGTAACTTTCTTTACTCTGATTTGTTTTATAGTTACCTATTTAATTTGTACATATTTGGTCTGATCAATGGATGAGAATATGAGAACAATTTAATAAAGATTTGCAATTTAAAACAGATTTTAATAGTATAAATAAAATAATCAAAGATATTCATACTAAATTTGAGGCAAAATCATGGATTTGTTTTTATTATATTTTTTAATCCTGATAAAAAATAGCATGAAACCATTTTTTATCCCAACTCTTTTTTAAACAGAATATATTATTCAACCTAACTCGTTACCTTCCAGATGCTCAATACACATGTCGTATTAGTATCCGGGTTTATTTTAGTCTATAAAATTTTGTCAGCGGACCAATTTAAACTACGCTTGAATTTAATTCAGTATCAAATACAAGACAGATTATAAAAAATAACAAAAACAACAATAGGAGCATATCAAAAATTCAAAAACTGGTAAGAGGTTTTCAATTAATTTAAATTCAAATCAAAATATATGTTTTAAACCAAAGACAGAGAAACAGATTTCAAATTCAGTGTTATCCAAAACCTTTAAATGCTTTAAAATTTTAGACTTATTTTGCAAATTTTAACCGGTAAAAAATAACCGGTTGTAATGAAATGTCAATACCAAAGTATTATCATTTATTTGCAGGGGTGACCAAAATACATTGACTTCAAAATATAAAATAAAAAATACTTTCCCAAAATTAGCAAAATACGAAATATTTTTCCAAAATCGATAAAATACAAAATACTTCTCTGTATTCAGATTTTTTACAATGTATTTTGGCTACTAATGTTTAGGTATGTACTGTTTATTTATTTACCCTAAATTATTTTTAAAATAGATTCTTCAATCCTGAATCCAGATTTTAGAATAATATTTGCCTTGACAGTCTCTGTCATCATTATTTTCTCACAGAGACGGACCATGTCTTCAAATCCAAATCCAACTAAGCAAGCCCTTCGGTCCGTTCTTAATTCCCGAGGTGCTGCAAGTTGGAACCCTATGGACGAAGTGTATCCAGGAATTTACATTGGTGGCGAGTAAGATTATAATTTAATTAAATAGTAGTTATTAGAAATTTAATTTAAGAACATTAAATTATATTTAATAAACTAAAATTGCAGAGAAGCTGCTAAAAATGTTGATAAACTGAGACTCCATGGAATAACTCATGTTTTAAACGCATCATATTCTCCACATAATGTTGCCACTTCATTAGGTGTCCTTACAACTGCTCGATATTATCAGGATAAGCATTTCGACTGCAAATTTCTCGGGGTTCCAGCACTAGATTTTCCTGGCTTCGATCTAACGCCTTATTTTGACGAGTCTGTCGAATTTATTGACTCTGCTTTGAAATCTCAAGGTAGTAATTCAAAAATTATGTGGAACCTACAATAATGGAATTGCTTGAACTTTATTTCGTGAATTTAAGGATATAAAAATATTGGTACTCTTATGGGCTATTTAATAGGATTTTAATCTTAGATGGAAAAATCACTCTGTGAGTGTAAATTGACTCTGACATGAAAATTTTGATATTTTAATTTTAGATCATAGAACGACTTTTTATGATTACCAAATTGTTAACATTTTAATTGGACCAGAATTAGATTTTTGGCGAGCGATTAAAAATGTCAGTTTGCAAGATTTTCCAACTTTAGAGAGATTTTATTAGAGCCGCTAATATGTGTGCCAATATTTTTAATACTATCCGTAAATTCACCAAAAAAAATTGAACTAGTGATTCGGCTATCCGGTTTACTTTTTTAATGTTTTTTTTTGTTTTAAAAATAGGGAAAGTTCTTGTTCACTGTTTTATGGGGGTGAGTAGGTCTGCGACCTTAGTACTTGCTTATCTTATGATAAAGCAAAACATGTCGGCTACAGAGGCTCTGAAACAAATCAGGTAGAATTTAAATTCATATTTATCGATGGGTTAAAAAATTAAATTTGAACTATTACAGAGAGAAAAGAAACGTTTACCCCAATGACGGATTTCTGAATTTGATTGTTGATCTGGAAAAACGGTTAAAAGGATGATTGAAGATTGAAAATATTGAGATTATTGTTGACCTCGTGAATCAATCCACAAATGCTAAATGGATACGAAATTACAATAAACTCATTGATAAACAAATATTTGTGTATACCAATATTGCTTAATTAATCTTGTCAAACAATGAACAAAATCCATTATTTTGGAGATTATAAGAAGATGGTTTGTGCTTTAAACATATTAGAATTACAACTACAATTTTGACTGTTAATAATTAAACCATGATCATAATGTTCTAATTTAGTCACCAATGTACCTGATGAAAAAATGATTTCCAAAATAAATAATAATTGTATAACATAATGAAAATGTGGTATTTGTACGATTTTTCTTGTGAATTGTCCCAATTAATTTAAATGAATACTCATCAAATTTAACGATGGTTTACATTTGAATTTTTTAAAACTATTTAATGTTTTTGTGCAGATAAACCACTTGAACAATCTAGCAACATTTTATAAAAATTTTGCATGCCACATTTGACTTTTGGTTCGTGAATTCGGCACCTTTTCTCGAAAAAACAGAATTTTAAAAGTACTATCTTTATAATTAGCAATCTTATCCATGTTTATTTAGTTCGTATTATTCATGAACTTGTATTTAGTTTATTAATTACAATTTATCCATTTATTATGTGTTGAATATCATATTATTTAGCTGTAAAAATCACCAAATCACCGGGTTTGCAAAATTCACTACATCCGTAAAGTCATGAAAAAAAATGAAAAGTATATGTATATATTTCAATTTGTGAATAAAATTTCATTGCTATTTTAAAACTGAAAAAATAAGTTTCAACTGTTTAATAAAATTATAATGAAAATTAAATTTTAATGAAGAACTTTTTTTTAAATTGTGAGTTTCTCGCTTTTCGTATTTCAGTGTTTTTTTATTTTAATTAGATTTCAGTACTTTTAATTTTTTGATTTGAAATCTCAACACCAACTCTGAATGGTAAAACAAAAAAAAACAATTAAGAAAAAACTTTTACATTTAAAAAAAATTAATTTCTAAATTAGATTTTCAAAAAGTACAAACATTGCAACTCTTTCAAATAAATTCTTAAAACATCTTCAGTTCTTGTGTATTCTATTCATTCAAATTGTTGTTTCTCATAACACATTGGGAACCATAAAATGCATAACGTTTGTATTCCAGAAACTTTGAATTTAAAAGGTTATTTAAATATGCATTTCTGATATATATAGTTTTATGTTCTCTATTTTAAATTTTTCAAATTTAATTTCTAGTTTCATTTCATGTCTAGTTTCAACGAAATCCTGACTTAAAACTTTGAAATAATTTGCATTATCCATGCAAATGCAATTTACAGATAATGATATCAGTCAGTATCCAATATGCATTTTGTGCTTAGGGTCGGTAAAAGATTAGTAAATGCTCATGCAAAATTTCTGGCTCATTTTTTGCCAAAATCTCCGAATCGGGGATTCGGGTTTTTCGGTGAATCGGGTACCGCGGGCGGGACGACTTCAATTCACATTTTCATATGATGTCTGATTTCGCAATTTTTCGCAATTCGTAATTCGCATGTCATCTAAGCTAATATAGTAAGTAACTTCGACCACCAGACCAGACGACCACAAGACCGGAGTTTTATTATTTTCTTAAAAATTGGCAAGTGAACAAATCCAGAAAATATTTTTCCTTACTGCTTCTCATTCATTAAAACTTCTTGCATGCCAAAGGAAAAGTTGAATAGACTTAACTCGGCTATAAAATGTAAAACACGGCTCCAGGCAAAAAAGAAGTCGACGAGACACCGACAGACCCAATCGACCAAGACTGTAAAGAAGTATTTAACTTTAATGTGTAATGCATCCAGTTCTTTATAACTTGTAACATGTGACTGGACTACCTTTTATATTTTTTGCTATTTTTTGCATGCATCTCCAGTTTAAAAGCTGAAGAAGAAGAATAATGAGTTTGACACCTGGCTGAGATTGAAGATGTAAGTTGTACACGTGATTCTGCAGAATCATTTTAATATTTATTGATTTTTTATTATTTTATTAATTATTTATTAGAGAAGTTGGCGATTATCGATAAATTTATTACCGCATAGCCATTCATCGTTAAGATTGTGGTGTGGCAATAGATATAATATTTATATTGAGAATCTGAACTTGACACGTCGTTTCCGTTTTGTGACCGAATATATGAGACGTGTTGCAAGTAAATGTGACTATAAGATAAGTGCGATTTAAGGAATATATTTCGTATTTTTGCAAAGTGGTAAAAGGTTCTATAAATTCTTGTCAAGATAGAGTCAGTCAGTCAGATTGAAATTCGATAAGAAATTCTAGTCAATATCAAAATAATAGCCGGTGATTGAAAAAAAAATATCAGATCAAGTTCAAGTTGAAGAAGAATTATACAAAAGTACAATCAAATGTGATAAATAAGACTACAAAAAAACCATCAATGTTTAAAGGGTACGTTTTACATTTTGTATAACTATAATTTATTTTAAAGTTGTCGTTGTCGCATACTTAAGATTTTAACTATTCTTATAATGATTATATTAAAATACCAAGTAGACAGACACATTTTAAACCATAAGCTATTATTCTCTATTAAATGCAAACTAATTGAGCATCCCATACCACATAGTTGCTAATTGCTTAACTTTCTTCGAACATAAGATCATTATCACATAGTTAACATTGCTGTATAATTGACTGTCTTATACATACTACATACACAGATTGTTTTTCATACATTGTTGATAAAAGTTGTACGTATTTTTTTTCTTTACAGGAGGACAGAAGCTGAACAAACTATAAGCTAGATAATGGAGATAAAAATCCTGTCAAATGTCAACTTGAAGAAAGTCAATCTTGATAAATGTTATTCCAACTAAGGAACTCCCACAAAAAAAAACAAGCCGACCGAGTCAAGAGCCAGCCCAAAAAAAACCTAACCTGTCACCAGAATTCCCAATTATTCTGGCCATTAATCATTTACACAGTGGGTTGATGTCATCTCAATCAGTACTTCATTAAATTACATATCATCACATGAACCAACCTTAAGTAAATAGTCTGGATGTTTTGACGAGAATAATTATGATCAAAAAGCGGTGTCCTGGATGATGAGGAATGACATTAAAATAAATCGCTTATCTTTCGATTGGTGCCTGCCCTGCAGTGTGTAATTCTGCTACAAGACAACCCAGGTAATAATATGATTAAGAAATCTAAATTTATCTGGGAAATTGGGAAGTTTCTTTATAAATTTCGACAACCTTTTGTCCAAGGGAATTTTCTTTAAATGCAAACGAAACTAAAATCGTTAAGAATGGCTTCTATTTGATCTATACGTCCAGATTCGTCACTGCAAATACTCGGACAAGGTCCATTACTAATAGAAATTCCATGTAGTTGCAGATATTTGTTGTTAAATATTTGTGTTGATTTTAATATGCATCAGCAGATCAGTAAATGGCAAAGGGCATTCTGTAATGAAGGCGTGGGCTTTTTATGTCACGA
This sequence comes from Vertagopus arboreus, assembly GCA_034698485.1. Lineage (NCBI taxonomy): Eukaryota > Metazoa > Arthropoda > Collembola > Entomobryomorpha > Isotomidae > Vertagopus > Vertagopus arboreus. The sequence continues at coordinate 14,773 of JAQGBQ010000167.1, forward strand.
ATAATCAATATTCATATTCATATTTATTGTCAGTCGGATTTCTCACAGCCACCGTTGACAAAATATTACAGCATATGTAACGGTCTGTTTTCCAGAGCATATCGAATATCGATTAAACGGTTCGTTCATTTAGTCAGAGTCGAGTACGTATAGTTAAAAACATTAAAAGACACTTGAGGACGAAATTGAATTTTAATTAGCCGTGTCCATTCTTCTCACGGAACGATTTAATACTATGGTACATATCCTTTGTTAGTTCGAGTTCCGTATCAAGTGTCATGTACATAATCTTGTTATGTTAAGTGGACGTGATTTTATTTTTATCGGAAACCTTCTTCTTCTTATAATGGCCTTCTGTAATGCAGTTATAGCATAGTAAGCAATTCGAGATGCAAGAAATTATTTTGTGACACATACATACAAATTGCAGACACTACGAAAAACAAAAGTGTGTAATTTGACTCAGAAGAAGTTAAGAACTTGGAATTTGGCAGGATGTTATGTTTGTCTCGAAATACTAAACCACTATAACTAAATGGTATTCGATTTATATTATTATCTGCATCTGCATAATGTAGTCTGGTTTGTTTCGTTTAATTTTATTAACTGAGCGAACTGAGAATTCAGAGTTATATTATTCCTTTCGTTTATTATTTAGAGTATCTTCCTTCTTATCTAATGAGCTACTAATTATTATTCGACGAGGGTGTGAAATTTGTTGATTTAAAAATTCAGAAATGTGCTTTAGTAGTTGCTCTGTGTTAAAGTCTCAGAATAATATTATTATCATCATCATCGTGGAACTGTCAGTTTCGTCGAGTAGAGTGAATGTTCTAGTTTAAATTAGTGAAAGAATGAAAATGTGAGGTTAGGAAACAACTAGGATTTTTTGAAGACTCGGATTTCGGGTTCGAAATGTTTTTTGTGAAGTAATTAGTAGTTTTGTGAAAATTTTCGTGAACTGAATGACGAGTTTGGTTCAATTTTTGGTTTTCTATGAATCGATGTTTGTTAGTCAATGGAAGATAAGAAACCAGGAAGTGTTTTTGTGATCTTATAATACTTCAGGTAACGTTCTAAAATAAAATCATTATTTATATGCAATACTGCTTAGGGATATCAATATCAAGTACACAAAAGGTGATTTTTTTTATAGAAAATAAGCCTAAGCTTTTAAATATTATGCTTTCTCGTGACATAAACAACAAATCAAAGTCATTAAAGTTTAACCACCTGAGTTATCAATCATGAATCACAGAGTTATGATAATCTGTCATCATAAAAATGAGTTTGTCAGTTTGTACTTGGATTATCGTAATTTCCATACAAAAAATGTTTACAATGGGATTATTGGCAGTTGTAATTTGTAATTTCTCCCAGGTGTAAGTGAATTATGCATTTTTGCTCTAGTTTATGGAATTGCACGTTTGAGGTTATTTTTCCGCTATCTCCACTCGCAATAATGTCGGATCGCATGATTTTATTGTATAAAGATCCGAGGAATGTAACCAATTGTTATTGCCTGTGGATTGTTTTATATGCTCGATTAAATTTTAAATTGTAATCCTACATATGTACCTTTATAGTTTTGGTTGTTCATGAATCGAATATCGCTTAATCTTGAATATATGGTATGCTTATTTCGATTGATATATTCTGCAAATGGATTAAGGTTGATGGCATGCTCTTGTCATTTATACGTATTGCGCTTGATATTTGCTCAAAAATACCAATCACTTAATACAGAATACGGTAGTTTTTGTCAGTTTAACTTTACTAACTGATCTGTTGAACGGTCCTTAAAATTTACTTATTTTTAAACTTTGAGTTGGGTTAGAGTTAAATGAATTTCAAATTACAGTTACAGAGTTGTTTAATATCTAATGAAATTAGTTCAGTTATCTCTATCGTACCTGTGTACTTGTGCTTTGAATTTAAATGTTTTTAAATTTTTAAATGACTGAGATAATTAAGATTGCTTCAAATATTCAGTCTTAAGATTTTGAAGAAACAAATCAAGAAGTTTTACTCAGTATTATTTTTTATTTTTGAAACATAGTTTCCTGGTAGATTCTTAATTTATTTGTCTAATTTCGATCTTAAAAGTACTTCAAACCGACTTAAACTATTACTACATTCAACTTGTTGATTACTAGTTAAAATTCAAGATGATCAATGTAAGTTTAATTATTCATTTAATCTTATTTGAGGGTCTCAAAAAAGAACTTTTGACTTAATTCCAATAATAGACAGAAGGTTTGATTATTATTACTGGTATATATTTTCAATTGTTTAGCCGGATTTTCGTTTGGAGTTTGGGGATCAGATTCGGACAAGTGCCTTGATGTTCCCTGTAATTTGTCCATTAAGTTCAAATTTGTTCTTGTCTGCTTAATTCTTGTGGTAGCGGTTCGCAAAAAAACAAATGAAAGTAGAATTATTATGGAAGCCATTGGGGTATATTTGTAGAGCTTTACATTTTGAAAAAATCATTTTTTTAAAAAATTGTTCGAAATTTTTGACCATTATCTCAAAAAAACTGGATAGACGACGCGGACTTGTTAACATATTCATAATCAGCATTAATTTGATGTTGAGATTGATGGAAATTTTTTAGTACTTAATTATATTGTATTAAGGTATTATAATTAGGGTTTAATAGGCTAACTATTCCAAAATGAAATATTAGTAGTTTGTCAATGAGGGTCATTTTTGAAGATGGGAGACTCGCCGGAACCACATAATAGTCGACGCCGTCGAGGGACATCCTTATGGGACTTTTTCACACATTCGCCACCATCCTCACCTCCAAAGGCCGAAACGCCTTTTAAACGAGGACACTCAAGAACACCAAGTGTTCCAATCCCTTCGATAAAAATAAATTCACCCATCGATGAATTTCATAGTGATGGCGAACACAGTGATAAAAATAAATCCAGAAAGTTCGAAAGAAGCATTTCATCTAGCCCTGAATTTGAAAAGTCACAGTCAGATATCTCCAGTATTGATGAAGAAGCTGGGAGTTACGAGGACAGAAAAGAATCCTCGGATGGGGACGACGTGTCAATAACTCGGTCAGAAGATCTTCATTTTGTGACAGAAACAAAACTAAAAAAGTTGGCGAAAAAAACGACTAAAAATATTCTACTTTATCCATGGATTGAGAAGAAAGCAGGAAAAATGCTAGTGCCACCACAGAGACAACGGTCCAAAAGTTATTCTGATCTCAGCTACTCAAAGAAAGTTCCTGAGACTGAGGAATCTGAGAAATTACTCCCTGAATTGACACTAAACGAGGTTAAGATGATTTTAATGAGACATAAACTTAAAGGAGGATCGACTACAGATATTAATTCTGAAAAGGTCCAATCATCATCATCACCACCGGATAATAATTTAGACGTATCGCCTGCAATTGGAACGGCTCTTGCTTCAATTGCCTCCTTCGATGGTATAAAAAATCTGACGTTACCGGAAGTCCCCTTGATCTCAACTAGTGGGGATGATGTTGCTTCTAGTAGCAATAAATCCTCAACAATTATGAATATTTCATCTTCATCGTCCCCAAAAAATCGTCCACCTCGTCCAAGACTTTTGTCTCAACCAGCATTTTTAATTCCTGACTCGATCCATACAGCTCCTGCAAATCAGGCATCGGCGAAGCTCAAATTTTTTCGACCTTACTTTCGTCGGTCCTCACAACTGTCAACGGTTAGTGAGTCCGAATCCATCCTTTGTTTTGAGAGAAAATAAAATGTGTTCACATTCTCAAGTTTTACAATAACAAAATCACACACGTGCAGCTTTTGTTCATCTCACGCAAAACTAATAATCGTCAAATAATATAATTTGCACCGCGGACTGGAGGTGACTGGATGGATGGAATTGGTGTGATTTAATTAATTCTTTGTTTAAGTTTGTTATTTACTTGTTGTTGCATGTATTTTATTTTGAACGTTAGAATAATTTGGCAATAATGGAGTTCATGAATCCGCATGGTTGTTAATTGTTTTGCATGAATACTGAGATATTGCATCATTTGCATGTTTTTATAAAAACATATCTTAATACGAATCATTGGTCCATATCTGACAAACCTCTAATAAGTATGAATATCTAATCGAGTTAAATAAAATGATGCGGTGTGTATGGAGACCTAATTAACAAAACATCAATTAATCTAACATCAGGGTCAGCCGGTTAGGGCACAAAATGTTTATAGTCGGTGTTTTAAAATAGATAGAATTTAATAGAATAAGTGCTTGATTAATTAATTGCTAATAAGAAGGCTATAAATTCTTTAGCTAAATTTGCAATAGCTATAAGTGTAAATAAATATTTAACGCTTTCAAAAGCAGCAAAAATTAACATTTAGTAATAATAATTCGAATGTAAATTGATTAATTAAAATTGAATTGTGGATATAATATTTCTTAAATAGCAAGGACTGATTCTAGCTGAATCAATGGTTTCCTTAACCAATCGAGCTCTGGTTTCATTTATTGTCGAAGATAACTTCTCAGGACTTCAACATCTTTTGGAAAGTCGGCGAGTTGTTGTCGACGATCGTGATGAGGTGACATAATTTAAATTTAAAAAATGTGTCTATGACTGGTAACTAATATTTAATTTTTAGAGTGGATCAACTGCATTAATGATAGCTGCTTCTCGTGGGAAAGCAAGCTTTGTTCGTGCGTTATTGGAACACGGGGCTGATATAAATGCAGAAGATTCAGTAAGACTTAATAATTAAATCTTTTAAATCGAGTTAATAAATATTATTATAGCATTGCTTTGAATTTTAATTCAAGGACAACTGGACAGCGTTGCTCTTTGCTACGAAAGAAGGTCACGATGAAATCGTTACAGATTTACTGGATCATGGTGCTAAGGTCGATCACAGGGATATGGTATGACAAATGCAGAGTTGGCAAGTCAAGTTTTCTTTAAAAATTGAAAAATATAACCAAAGTTGGCCCTATTTTTTCCATATTCTTCCAATTTTTCATGAAAAATATAAAGAAATTTGAAAATTGCCAACCCTGATAAAATATAGTTTAAAATATATTTCTGTTGTCGATACCGTTTTTAATTTCAAAATTAATTACAGGGAGGATGGACAGCGTTAATGTGGGCTTGTTACAAAGGACGAACAAAGTCTGCGAAACAGTTGATGGAGAAAGGAGCTGATGTGAATGCATATGGGAATTTTAATGTAACGTGCCTAGCATGGGCAGCAGGTCGAGGTTATACGGAAATCGTCAAAGATTTACTTCAACATGGTGCTAAACCGAATACGGGAGATAAATATGGAACAACACCGTTAATTTGGGCTGCCAGGAAAGGATACATGGAGATTGTGGATATGCTTCTTAATGTAGAAGCAAATGTGGATGCTTGTGGAATGACTTCGTGGACAGGTTTGTCGAATACAGCAATTATTATTTTATGCATTTAAAGTCAGATCAAACGTCTTCATAAAATTTAATTAGAGTTTTAATACCTAAATTATTCAATTTTTTATAAAGCCTTGTTGGTCTCCAGTTCTGGAAATCATGTTGAAGTCGTGAAAGCGGTCCTTGAGCACAAACCTAATGTTAATGCATTAGATAAAGATGGTTGTTCTGCATTGACCTTAGCTTGTAAAGAAGGGTTCCATGAAATCTCAGTGTCTCTTATCAATCACGGGGCGTATATAAATATTAACGTGAGTTTAGTCAACTTTTTATAAATAGTTTGTATTATTAATATTGTTCACTAAAAGGAGTTTCTTTTTGGTATTTTTTAAATTGCAGGACAGGGGTGGGACATCAAATTTGATCCATGCTGCAAAAGGAGGTCACAGATCTATTGTGGAAGCTTTGTTGAAAAAACATGCAGATGTAAACGTTCAGGGCAAGGTATTAATATTTTTAATTTAAAAAAAACGAAAGGCCAGAGTTTCAAATAATTCCCTAATGATTTTATTAACATATGCAGGACAGAAAAACTGCACTTTATTGGGCTGTAGAGAAGTCTCATGTTCCAGTCGTCCGAATTCTTCTGTCTGCTCAACCAGATCTCGAGTTAGCTACTAAGGTATTTCAATCTCGAATATTTTAAGTACTCCAGTTACTATTTAGAATTATTTAAAAAAAATCTAGGACGGAGACACTCCATTGATGAAAGCTGTTCGAAACCGGAATGTCGAAATCGTATCACTTTTGCTGGATAAACGAGCCAAGGTATCAGTTGCAGATAAGAATGGTGATACATGTCTACACATAGCTATGCGAGCGAGGTCCAAACAAATTGTGGAACTTCTTTTGCGGAACCCAGCGCATTCACAATTACTTTACCGACCAAACCGGGCTGGAGAAACTTCGTACAATATTGATAGAGCTTCCCCAAAACCAATTATTCCCCAGATTTTTGGATCACGTAAGAATGACAGATACAAAAAATAAGTCTATTATTCTATCAATTTTTTTTTTTTTTTACATAATTGTATTTTGAATTTTTATAGGAGGACTGAACACTCAGGAAGATGGAGAGAATTTACTTGGGTACAATTTATACAGCAGTGCACTTGCAGATATGGTTAGTTACACAAATTGTAAATATGGTCCATGATTTTGTGATGTTGTAATAATTGTTGTAATTTTTTTTAGCTTTCTGACCCTACTTTAAACATGCCGATTACCGTTGGCTTATTTGCGAGATGGGGAAGTGGAAAGTCGTTTCTACTCAGTAAATTGAGAGGTATGCAATTCATTAAAAAAAACTAGTGCAATTTTGTTAAATGATTTTCTAAATTTGTTACAGAGGAAATGAAATCTTTCGCAAGACAGTGGCTTAATCCTGTGTTTTCCTGGAATGTATTGATCTTCATAGTCGTCCTTTGTTTTTCTTCTGTCGTTGGTGTAATTGCTGGATTGGCACTTCAAAGTTGGATTGTCGGAGTTGGATTCTGTTCCGGAGTCGTTTGTGGAATTCATGCATTTCTATTCGGTATTTGGTTTAGTAGTCGTCGATCAAAGTAAGGTTACAATATTATACACGTGTAATTTTATAAACGGAAGTTATAATTTAAGTCTCTACTTTTAGATATGATTGGTCATGGTCGAATCGAATGTCTAGCTACCTTGCCATTAAATCAGAAGCCTTAAAACTTGTTTGTGAAGTAATCTTTTGTCACCCTCCCGGTTCTCAGTCTTCCGATCAATTGCAGGCTCAGCCTATAAAGTAAGTCAACAATATTGTATGCATAATCACTTAAATGACTGACGTTATTAATTTTTTAAATTGTTTACAGCTTTTATTTTACGGAACAAACAAAAATTTCAAGTACAACTGGTGGTGAAAATTCCGTGGTTCAAATGTTAGGCTCGCTGTATACATGTATTGAGAATGACTATGGTGTAATCAGTTCTAGACTTTACAGAGCGTTTAGACCAAAACCAGGTTTGACTAAAATTTATTTAAGTTATGCGTATGACTAAATGTGTTAACAAAAACTAAATATTTTATAGTTGCTGCAACTGCGGATTGGAAGTGGAGAAAGCTCTGTTGTAAGTTTTAGTATTTAAAGATTAAAGATGCATTTCTCAAAAATTTGGTGAAATAATTAATTCTATTTTGTGTTTTTTGTTCTTTCAGGTATTCCCTATTGTGTGATTTTTTTATTCTGTTTTGTTTGTACACTTCTCGGCATAGTTGTACTCGCCTTGTACCTGACAGGCATGGGTCCTGAGTAAGTATCATAATTTAATGTATTTAATTATCACTGCAAAAAAGACAACTAAATATTCAGTAATATTTTATTTGTAGGAGTCATACGACAGCTTTAACGGTGATAATGAGCGTTTGTGCTTTAATCGTAGGCTTACTATTAGTAGCGAACTTGTATACGGTTGCACAGGTAAAAACTGCATAGAGTTAAGAGTATTAAAATTATAATTAAAATTCTGCTTTTAAAATGGTGTCTTTCCTTTGGTTAAAAGGTTCTGAAATCAGTTATTTTTTCTCATCGGAGGCATTTGCAACGCACTGTATCGAAGGTAAGAAGAAGAAGATTATTCGTCATGATAAAGTATCTCTCTTTTAACTCTTTTTCCGGTTTTGATCAAATTGATTTATTTATTTTTTTAGCTCTACGCTGTTAAAGCTGAAGGCTTCCTAAATGCCCTTAAGTCGGAAGTGAATCTCATGACTGATATGGTAACTATTTTTACTAAATAATTCTTAAATCTTAATTAAGTACCGCTGGTTAAAGTTATTAAAAAAAGTTTTCCAGTTTCAATTTTGACATATAATAGCCTAGATAATTGTTCACATATTGCGGAAACGAATAATCATGTTAATGAGCTCTCCCTGACTTTTTTTTTCAAGAAAATGGCAAAAAACTGTATAATATGTCTAAATTGTTTGAAGAGAGTCTTTATTAATCCGAGATTAATTTATTTGCAGGTACACTGTTTGGACGCTTATAGCGCAAGACAAAGTCGTATGGTAGTTATAGTTGATGGGTTGGACAGCGCGGAGCAAGAGAAAGTTCTACAAGTTCTAGATGCAGTACATATCCTATTTAGTGATGCGAAATCCCCATTTATTATCTTGTTAGCTATCGATCCACATATTATTTCAAAGGTATGATTTCTTCATAAATAAATTCGCTTTCTAATTAAAATAATTTTAAAAAAAACATGCTTAAAAGATTCCTAACTGATACTAACTTATATGCTTCTAAAATCTTTGCTTGCTGCTATAAGATGCTGAATAGTCGAATTAATTTTCGAAGGGTATTATAATGAATTCATGTTCACCAAATAATAATAAATCAAGTTGTAAATTTGTTAAAAATGCTTATTTTTTTTAATATAAAATAGGGAATCGAGATGAATATCAATCCGGTGCTAAATGAGTCAAATATAGGAGGACATGATTACTTAAGGAATTTAGTTCATCTTCCTTTCTTTCTTCAAAATGCGGCTCTTCGTAAAGTGAAACATGTAAAAATGCTAGAAAGCTCTATGAAAAGAAACTCGAAATTGGAGGAGGACCCTGGACCACAAATCATTGTAAACTTTTAACTTATCTATAGTATTATTTTTTTCCCTGTATGACTAAATATAATTGAGGGATTGTTTTTTAGCTGTCTACTAGACGACCATCCGTAGAATCTGGATTTGGAATACCGTTAGGAATAGGACTAGATAGTAAATTTGATAAAGGTGCTTCCAAAAAGAACAAAAGATTAGGATTAAAGGTTAGTTGTTTGTTCTATATCTTAAATTATTGTTTATTTACTAAAATTAATATTATATGTTTACTTATGTTTGTAGATGAGTGAAAGTATTGCCAGTTCTTTAGGTAGTAATCTGAATAAGGTTACTTCGGGGATGCCAATTATTGGAGGCCCAAGTGACTTGAAAAAAATGCTTCTTGGAGATGACTATTTTTCAGACGTTAATCCACGTTCTATGAGACGATTGATGAATATTATTCACATAACTGGTATAAATATTTAGGAAGAAATAGTGAATATTATAAATTGAGAACTTTCTTTGTGTTAGGTCGCCTTCTGAAATGTTTCAGCATTGATTTCAATTGGTATCATCTTTCTGCATGTAAGTACAGCAATTACGAATAAAATGTTTTCTCTATTTCTAAAACTTTATAAGCCCTTTGTTTGTTTTTGTTTTCAGGGGCAAATGTTACGGAACAGTGGCCTTATAGGTTATCTTGGATTATAATTTACTGTGAACATTTTCAAAAAGACTTGGACGACGGAATGAGCTTAAAAAGTGTATATGAGAGGGTGCGACCATTCATTCCAACTTCAAAAGACATTGACCAAAACGTGACCCTTGATAGAGACGAGAAAAAGTTGGATACTTACTTAGGAATGCACAAAGGGTCACTTCTAGTCTCAACATTATATGTATTCTTGCCATTTACAATTTCTTTGGACCCACAACTTCGCAAAGACATTACAGGTAATATTATGAGACATTATCATCAGAATTATTATTTAAATAGAACGTATTGTTGTAAATTTTTCAAATATTTCAGAACAATATCAACCTGTTGATCAATTATTTAAATCCAACTCGAATCTCATGCCTGCACCAGGAATTCCTGGCATTGGACAAAGTCATTCACCGTTCCTTCAGCCTCTTTTCGGTCATCCGGTTCAACCGGCTACTACACCGCAAGCTCTGAGGTATCGAGGTGGTCAGGCAAAAACTGCAAGCGTACAATCAGCGATTCCAAATGGATTTCCTCCACAATTTTATCCAGGACTACAAAATTACGGATATCCTCCGAATATGAATATGAATATGTGGATGCCTCCTGGTGGCTTTCCCCCTGGATTTATGGGGATGCCGATGCCACAACAGGCGATTGAACAATCTTCTGGAATTACAGACTTGTCTCTTGTGGTAGGTTTTGATTACAAATAATAACAAATGTTAACAGATGTAAATAATTTTTAAATACTGATCTGTATTGCAGAAGGATCTTCGTCACAAGAAATTATCTACGATGGCTGTCGAAGGAGTTTGTGACCTACTTGTAGCCCTCACTGGCATCAAATCCAGCCAAGTAACAAAGTATCAAGATACTGTAAGAAAGAGTAATATCAGCGGTCGAGTTTTGTTAAACTGTGATCTTAGCGAATTGAAGCTGGTAAGATTTGTTAATTGCTAAATACTTAAACAATTTTTCGTAGTTAAATAAAATCATCCATGACTATGTATTTGTAGGTTCTACAAATGAGCTTTGGAGACTGGGAAATGTTTAAATCTGCAGTATTGATGTTACGAGACGTTGAGACAAAGACGATGATTGTTGACAAAGATAAATCCGCTGATGAAAAAAATAACAACAATAATAGCAGTAGTAAGGAAGTTGTTCGTATAAGTGTAACTTCTCCAGGAAGTCCACCTGCAGAAAAACCCCCAAGTAATCATATATATTATTATTAAATTGTATTATAAATTCGTAAAGGAACCTACATTTTTAATTGGTCAATTATTATTACAGTAAATAAATCGCAAATGGACCTTACGGATTCCAAGAAGCCACCTCAACTGCGTCCAAATGTATTAGAAAAACAGGTACGGTTGATCAAAGCCAATTACCCTGATCTCGATCTCTCTTCGGAGTCTGACACCTGAAACACGACCATATCATTTTAGTCATTTATCTTATGATGAATTTTAAATGTTTATTATTTTGTAAACCAACCCATTATGATTTTGCTCAAGTATTATTGCATGAAACTGTGAACCATGGATCTTTCATACTTTCATATTAAAGCCGAGAGTAATAAAAAATCTTATTGTATTAAGAACGACGAAAAACGCATGATAAATCTTTCCATTTCAACAATTTTATGTTTTTGTGTCCTTTGTTCAATTTCCATTCAATGTCTTTGTATAATATATGTTAATCATGTAAATATATCGAACGTAGCTGTCAGTTTCAGACACAAAATGAAAGATTCATGAGAACTACTGAATTGCCGATGGATTAGTGAGAGATATAATTTATGCTTATCACGTCTCTGATATCGTCACTTTTCATCCAATCAACTTTAACTTAACTGCGTCAGATTCAAAGGGCGGAAAAATAATTCATTTTGTTATTATAATCCATTTGAAATTAGGTGACGATGGAAGAGCAAATGATCTGTGGTGCCTTGGAGTTGCTTAACGATGAGGCGAAAGAAGATGCCCGTAAGGGTGAAGAATCATCTTCAACTTTAAGTCCAATTAACTCAGAGCCAGGTGGATATTAATTTGTATTTTATTATATTTTGTCATCTATAAATTTAATTAAATAATTTTTTTTTTATTAGAACCTCAAAATTACGAGCACAGGAAGTCATCAAAGGCATATCTTTCTCAAGACGAAACTGATGTATTGTACGTAATGGGAACATCTCTAAATGTGACAGCAGAATTACCAGGTAATTTGTTTTTTAATTATAAATTAAATGTATTTCTAAATATTTAAACTTAATTTTATATTTCAGACTCTCCATCGGTCGTAAGGAAACTAGAAGAAGCTGAAGCGAAATACAGTTTACAAAATGAATCGTATCACAATAGAATGCAAATGCATCATATGAGATCTGTAGGTTCCACTTCCGCTATCTCAGATCCAATTTCAATTCCTAGTGGGAGTGCCATCAAAAAATTCCGACCATCATCAATGTCAAGAAATGCCACACATACAGGAAGTGTTACAATGGGATCATCACCATTGAAATCCAAATCCTTAGGAGCAAAGGACTATAAACCGACAGTTCATCAAAGATCGTCAAAATCTCCTGGAAAAGATCGAAAGGGCTGTAGGAAAAGTGCATCTCAACATCTTCAAAATGCAGAGGGGGACAGTTCCACAGATGCATCCAGCGATGAATCTCAGAAGCCTTTGGTCATGAAACCATTAGGTAGCGATAAGCACTCGAGAAGGGTAAGGTGATGATATCCGTTTGCTCCGTGTAAGATCGGTACAATTCCTGAAATGATTAGAAACATCTATCCAGGTCACAACCTCGCGTTCACCCCGGCCTCCTGTTGACCCTAGTTCATCCCCAAAGAAAAAGCGTGTGACTCGAGAGGATTCAATTTCTTCTAGATTTACGCGTATGAGAACAAGTATCTTTGGACAGTCTCATGACCAACAATCCTTCTCACCACCCACAGCAGCGAATATCTCATCGGCTTCACAACGACGGGAATACAGACCTGTAAGATATGATCTTCCTGCAGAGGATTCCTCCGAACCGAGTCAGTATTTCAAAGAGCATGGTCATCCTTGGACAGCATACAGGGCTCCTACCCCTCTTCCTCCATTTGGAACTGAGGAGTACTACCAAGTTATAAAGTCAAGCAATCCTTCACCTACAACTTCTAATGAGTCCGAGATAGGAAGTACACCAGAAGATATTTCCTCAAGAGAGGAATTATTTCTACCTGGGCCACCAGACTTGCCTGAATCGCCTTATCCGAGAAGAAGTAACCCTCCTGAAAATGAGAATAATGAGATAGTACGTCCTAGTATGAATATACCAACATCGATAACAACTTATAGCAGCTCTTTTGTCCCAATCACGCAGGCAGCAGCACAATCCTATAGGATGTCTGATTACTCTCAACCAGCCACAGCTATGTCACAAAAGTCTAAAAGTATTCGAAGAATAACCGTTGCGTCTTCAGGAGAAGAACCGGTTGGACTTCCTAGTAGAAGACTTACAAGAACAAGTATGAATCAATCGGATCCAGTATTATCCCCTTCGTCCAGTAGAATCGACAGTGATTCTCAGTCGATTCGGTGTCAACAACAACAACATGTCACAAATGCAGAGTCACAACAATCTCAACAAGACCAGTCTCAACAAGAAAGAGTGGCAAGTCCACCTCTGACTCGACAGACAGCTATTGTAGATACCAATAATAGCTCAAGAGAAAATACCCCGCAGAAATGACGAAAAATGAATTATGAGTTGTACTATTCCATTTTAGATTTATTAGTTAGTGTAGATGATATTGATAACCTTTTAGTAGTTTTAGTTGTTGAATTTAACTCGATAGTCATCTTTTTTGTGGTTTTAACAAAGTATTATTAATTAATTATTTGCAGAACGTCCAATTTTTGTGAAAAGTTTATAATCCATGTCGAAAATAAACGGTGCCAGAAAAAAACATGCTTTTTGAAATATTCTTTAACCTCACTAGCTAATTTTAGTAAGATAACCAAACCGATCATTAGTCGTTAGAAAAGCATACATAAATAATTTTGCAAGGTACAAAACAGTTTATTGTCTTTTTTTGACATGAATTATATATATTACATTGCTGACTTTTGTGCTATATTTTGAAGTGTTTAATTGTTATAATAGATTTAGGTGAGCTTTATTGAGTAACGACGAGTGATGCTCGTTTCACTTCCAAGGATTCCTCGTATTCACTCACAGCTTTCTGACAAAGTTCAAGTTGTTCTAGTAAATGAGGAAGCAATTGACCCATCGTATCATCCCCGACGCAGCACGGAATTACTAGAGGATTCTCTCGAGCCCGGTTCATTATCTTGACCCAGTTTCTGTCAATGTTCCTGAACCTATATATTTTTTTTATTAAAAATCGATTAAAATTCACTCTTTCAAATACTCTCAATGAATTCAAAAAATGTTATGTACCGTTTAGCTTCCACTGGCAATTGCCTAGCGATGTCACTTGTAACAAAGACACCCTCCAAATCCATCCAGAGACCCTGAACAGCCACCCAATTCTGTACGATTTGTAAAGTATTCGAAAAGTCTAAGAGATGAGACTCGATCTGCAGTCTGTACAATGTACTGTATGGATCATTCAACAGATTATTGATGACCACAAGTGCACTTTCCAACTGAGTTATGATCTCACTCGTCTCCTGTCCTTTTAGAAGAAGTTCTCCCCTGTGTTTAAAATGTGTGAAGGATAAAGTGACGATACTCCAGTCCAAAACCAACTGCTTCAGTTTAGCTTCAATGTCTTTCTCTTTAACAGCACCAATGCAAATGTCCTGGACTTCAGCCTTATGTTGCAGAAGTGGAGCTTCCATTACGAGCTTCAAATTAAAGTTTTCATTGTCCAAATCGAATTTATGTGATGTCACTTCACCGATTCTCTCCCAATGTCTGTCTTTCATGGCTTTGTTTGTCATTAACTCGAGCAAGGGACAAGTTTCGTTGAATTCATCGATTTTCTTTTTCAGTTGTTTAAATGCTGGCCAGTCTTTGAGTGCTTTTGGAAGTCGTCTACAACTGCTCTGGAAGTCCTTGAGTTCTACGTTGATTTTCTGGATGTTCAGATCTCCCCATTTCACTTCGAAATATCCATCTACAGATCGAATCACGTCGTTGTAGAGTCCATATAGTTTTTGCAACAGAGCCAATTCTCGTTGGAGTTTCACCAGTTCTGGATATTCTGTGGCTGGAAAGCCAAAAAGCTTTTCTCCAGCGTTGCACATTTCAAACCTAACAGATTCAAATCAATCAGATTTTTTCTACAATTTATTACTAAAGGTTGTATATGGTACCTTTCAAAAAGTTCGTCGAATTCATCTTGGAAAGAGACAAGTCGATCAGAAGCTTCTTGGGGAGCCAATCCTTCGACCATTGGTCCGGAAGCGGAGTATTTTGTAATATACTTTTGTAAATCGTTCTTGAATTTCGATACAGCCTCAACTAATTTCTTCTTATGTACGTCCAGAACTCCATGAATATTCTCTTGAACCTCAAGAGCTTTCGCCTGCAGTTTTTTGAAATTGTACAAAAGAGTGTCTGCTCGATTAGACTCGTCATCCGGGACTTTGTACTTTTGTGCGTGTAGAAATGCATAACACTCTTCAACCGGAGGAATGTCCAAGTCATATTCTGAAAATTTATCTCGAATCTTCTCCAAAACATTCATAAGAACCCGAATGTCATTCATATCTCTGATTGGAGTCTGGAGATCTTTGTTGCATTCGTCTGTAAACTTTGAGACTTCGAGTGCTTTCACTTTGTACTTGTCACTCATGTGGCGACACATTGACAGTTTCCATTCTTTAACTTCCATCAGAAATCCCATCTTCATTTCCTTAGTCGTTACTTCCAGGGGGCCCACTCTGTGGCCTAGATTTTCCAAACAAATTTGAACGTTTTAAACCGGTGTCCAAAAACAGTATTTAAGAAAAGTAGTTTTTTAAACAAACAAAAGACTTACCTGGGGTTATCGCTTCAATTTCTTCTTCCAAGTCCTTATATCCTCGTACAATAGATTCGACTTCGGTAATGACAGGATTAGAATCGATAATAGCTTTCACTTCTTCATCTCTGGTTTCCTTCCACAAGAAACTGTAGTCTTGGTATTGAGTTATCAGATTCTGGGTCTTTTGTTTAGATTGCAACACGACTGTTTGCATCATGAGTACCATTTTACTTATATCTTTGTAATCCTATAACATAACAGTTAAACACTTTATTTGAACTTTGAAAAATTTATTAGTAATTTTAATGTTACAATTATTATTATTTTACCATCACAGGTTTAAAGCAGTTCTTTAGCCGTGCGTTCAAATACACTGTTTGATTTGAAGCTTTAACTACACAAAACAAAATCCATTTAAAACCCGAATTTTATATCATCTAAGAATGATAATGAACTATAGATACTTACACAAATGGTCCGCAGCTTTTAATCTAGGGTAAGGGACAATAGAAGTATCTTCAACCGGTCTCGTAGGATCCTTATAGAAAGGATCGTTTGTCTTTTGGTCAAACGAAGCCCGTCGATTCTGTCCCCAAATCACAACTCGTTTCAAGCACTCTGTTATCATCGCGATACTCTTATTTAGCAGTAGTTGCATGTCATTTATAGCTGGTTTCAGTTGAATAGTTGGGATCGTGAGGACAAGGTCAGCAGTGAACAAAGGAACGCGGTTTGCTGTCCTTCCAGGATTTCTCTTGGATACTTGTGGCTCTTCAGTCCTTTGTCTTAGAATGTCCAGAGATATTCGAGTAGTCTTCTGAAGTGCTTCGATACACTTTTGATTGTAGAATCCAAAGACGTGGCGACATTCTTCGTAAATGTGTGCTTGTTCTTCTTTTGTCATCACAGCTGGCATTATGGACGGATCCACTGGTGGCTTCTCAACAATTACATCATCTGCAAAAAAAATATAAATGTGAGAGTGTATATGAAAAGGGGAACTAGCTGCCAATTTGGCACTTTAGAGACAATATTCTTCAACCGATCGGATATACTACAAACAAAGTTATCGATTTTTTAAAAATCGTTTTACTATTGTAACATATGTAACTTATTTTGTTCTTTTGCCATCATCCAAAAATTAAGATTTGGTAGCTAGGTCCATTTTTATAAGCACTAACTTGAAATTGTTTAGTGAAAATGACCAAAAAAGGAGAGTAAATTATGAACTAACCTTTGTTAACTGGAGGAGGCACATTAGCAGTTAACCAAATGAGGGGCTAAGAAATTAAAATTCAAAAGTAAAACATTACGCATTGTAATATTTTAATTGAAAGTATTTTGATTTAAAAAAAATAACCAACCTGTTCAATAGGGGTAGGCATGTCACAACTGATAAGCAACATATTAATCAATTCTGCCACAGCCTGTTCACAAATCCTAGATTTGTATTCCAACTCCCTAGAGACAACCGTCCCGTAATTTCGAATAATGTCCATATATTCTTGTACAGACATTGGTCGCTCTTCAGGGAAATCGATCATCATCGTATGAGAAATATCGTATAGATATTGATTGATTCGAATCGTGATAATTTCATGAGTTTTCTGGATCACTTTTTCCAATTCGTTTTGATGAGCCTCGATAAAGTCAAAGTATTCTGCGGCTTTGAATGAAATCCAGTTAATATTTGTGACTCCAGGCATGAAGGACTTTTCAACCTTTTTGAGAATAGGACGCATAAGGACAGCCAAGTCTTGAGGTACTTTTGCCTTGATCATCAAAAATCTCTCCACGAGTCCCTTGATCCTTTCATAAGTCTTGAATATGTTGTCTTGTTTGTAGTAAACGATTTGAGCAATGTCAGGAACTTCCAAATCTAGTTTTCGAATGATTTCCGTCTCTTCAATAATTTGTCGGAAGAATGGATCAAAGTTGAGCACAAGTTCTTGTCGTATTGATCCACGTAGAGTTAGAATCGGAGCTTCTAGAGCGTCATAGATGTAACCACAGGTTTTGATCCAACTGTCGTGTACAAGCATTTCGTAGAATAGCAGTTTTTTGCATGTATTGTTAAACAATTTGATTGTCGGTTTTGCTTCTTCTCGCTTCAAAATGTCCGTTTTATCCTGGAACCATTTCATAGGTCGCTCTAGTCGTCTATCGCAAATAAAAATTATAAAAGTTTTTAAAAAGTGATCAATTTAGAATAGAATATGTTAAAGACTCACCTGTAAAGATGACGAGCCCAAGCTATTTTCCCAGCAAATGGAGGAAATCCTCTTGGAATCGGAGTGTCATTTTTCTCAGACTCGTAGACCGTCTGAATAAGTTCAATTTCATTGTGATAGAACTGGAACAAGTAGAGGTTCTTTGTTTCAATGTCCAAGCAACGATTTCGTAGGTTTTTGAACCGATCCAGCAGTACCTACAAGTCATCAAAATAAGTTTCAGAAAGCGCCCTTTTAATCAATATAGTATTAGTTGATTTCAAATATCTTACAAGTCCATGCATGCAAGTAGGGCATTTATCGATACTTTGCTCCATAAATAATTCCAAGCTCATTTGAATCTCATCAATTGCACTTCGAATGAGGACGAAATCATTATCAAAATCTGGTTTATGAAACTCCAGCGGGTCGTACGTCTTGTCTAATATATTCATTTGAAGATCCTGAAGTCGAAGAGAGATGACTTCAAGACCATCAATGTGAGACTCATGAACTGGATTGTAGAGATTAAAAATCTCAACGATTTGAATAATTTTCTTTAGTCGATCACGAAACTGCTCAAATCGACCGAAAATATTGTTCACGGAGAAGTTGAAGCGTTTTCCATCTTTATTGTCCTCCAGTTCTGCCTTCGTTGCTTCGTAAGAACCTCTGTATGTTTCGTATAGCTCAATACATTTCTATGAATAAACACATCCAAATTAGTTAACAAATTAATAATTAATTATTAAATAAATTGTGGGTACATTTAGTTTTTCGAGCATCAACTTTCTATCTTGACCCCAAACAGTTTCTTCGCCGTCCTTGGTTAGATATCGACGACAGGCAGCAACCATTTGATTACTTATCTGCAAAACACAACATGTACTTTAATTAAGAAATTCTGGAATTATAAATTGTAAAAAGCCTGTTGAATTAATACCTTGACCATAAGAGCTGTTACTTTCTCACAAGTATTGTAATATCGAGAAGTTGTGTGGATTGTTCGAATCACGTACATCATCGAATTTATGTATTCGATCATTCCTAACCATTAATTGTCAATTAACAAATATATTTACATAAATCTACATCCTTCCATATCGTTAAAAATATGTGAAATGTTACCCGGTGGATCAGTTTGGTACAAGGGAGTGCAGAATTTCTCGAGCGCGTACATATAGCGGACATTATCCTTGGCTTCGTGGTACTCGTCCGTTACGCGTGAATCTACGTCTTTCCATCTCTGTATTATAAATTCCCAATTAATTCGTTAACAATATTTTTTACCATTTTTTTTGTCCAAAGTTACCCAACAGCCCTTGAAATAGCATGTTTTTAAAAATGGGCCAATAAAGTCAAAATTTTGTTTTATTTTTAAATGCAAATAATGTTTTCTAACCTTCAAGACTCTAGATTTGGCATGGACCAAGACTTGTATGAAATTAACAACATTCCACTGCTGAACTTGTTGAATAATGTAGCACATTTTGGCCATAAGATTTCTCCAATAAGCCAACTCAGCCAAAGGACCCATAGTATCCGTTTCCTTTCGCATTTGCTTCGAAATCGCCAACACTTTCTCGATATTTTTACACCAAAGTATCACTGTGTGCCCCACTTTTGCAACAATTTCAGGATTCTTCGCCACTTCTACTACGTCCTCTGCGTTCTTTAGATAAGTTTCAAAAACTTCGTCCATGTCTGAAATGTCTCGCAGGTCTAGTCGACTTGAGATGTCATTTTTAGAATCTATACAGAGATTTAAATAAATTAAACAGACTTTTCATACATTTCTTGACCAGTTTTGTCGTTCTTTGTACCTGACAAGAATTCAGCATAATGGTCAACACTCGCAAGAAAACGAAGTCTGATTTGAGCCGCAGTTTCAGGGTCAGAGATAGAATTCCATGAAGTATTCGTCTTAAGAAATTTCAGATAGACGATTTCAAGAGCGTTGAAAACAGACTCGAGAATAATCCCTGGCTCTTCACCATCTCGAATGTCCAAAACACCGAAATAAACTTCATCCGAAATGTTCTTCATGTTTATCTTCTTTTCGTTTGTAATCCTCAGGAAATAGATACAAACTCCTTTCATAGGCACGTCACTTCCATTTGTTATTAGAAGACGTTTCATCTTTGGCTTTGGTCCTTGTGTCGGTTGTACTATTATTGGACGACCAGATTCTAAACAAACAAAAAACTTGTTACAAATCATTAAAAAAAATATTTTAGATTTTTAAAAGATTTATTCATACCTGGACCAGGCGGGTCAGCATCTTGATAACAAAATATGACCGATTTTGTTCCGCCCTTCTCCATGAAGGACTCAAGAAGTTCCATAAAGTCGGGTGAATCAATCACAAATCTAAAACGTTACAAACGAAGTTACGTTTGTATATCTTTAATAGTTTTATGGAATAATATTTTTGATTATTAAATTCTTACTCTTCTACTTCTTTGGGTTTGAGGTCAAGGTGAGTGGCGACCATGTTCATAAGATAAACATGGTGAGCGTCCAATTCCCCTCGACGTGTTTCTCGATCCTGTTTAGCCCGTAGGATTTTCTGTTTGTTTAATTCTGCTTGAAGATGAGCTGAGATGGAGTGCTAAAAATTGTTTTACAAATTAATTTAAAACTTGAAAATTAATTCATGCATTTTAATACAAACAAACCTTCCGTTTCCTAGCTTCTTTGCCGGTTTCTTTAGGCGAATCTGTGGCTGAAGTTATCCTTGCGCGCTTTGAGCTGTCGTCCTACACAAATAAATAGCAAAATAATTATCCAATAGCTCGTAGTTATTATACAGAATTAATTTTGTACCATGTCACTATCATCCTCTTCACCGTTTTCAGATCGGGTGGTAGATTTCTTCTTTTTCGGTGGGGATGAAGTCGACTTCCTTGGG
>JAQGBQ010000168.1:0-35434 GCA_034698485.1 Vertagopus arboreus
TGTGGGGGGTAGTTGCCCCCCGGGGAGGTTTCGGAAAAATTCCCGATACACGCATCTCATACTTTTTGATGGACTTTTGGATAAAAATAATTTAATTCCAAAACAAATTTTTCATTTCAGATTTGATTCCTATGTGCAATCATTGTTACTCCATAGCATATAGCTACATAGATAGCTACATAGCTACATAGCATATAGCTACATAGCTTATTTTCAATAGCTATTTAATTTTGTGGTATACTTCATTCAAGTCAGGTTAGGTTAGGTTAGGTTCCTGAGACGGGTATACTTAATAGCGGGGTCTTAAATACGTAACTGCAAAAAATTCGGGGGGGGGGGGTCATCTTTTTGGGGGCCTAGCCTATCCTGGTTTGAATTAGGCTTTCCCGTCTCAGGAACCTAACCTAACCTGACCTGAATGAAGTATACCCCACCATTAAATAGCTATAGAAAATAAGCTATGTAGCTATATGCTATGTAGCTATATGCTATGTAGCTATGTAGCTATGTAGCTATCTGAAATCTCAGGACACAACTGCAAGTCAGCCGACTTTTACAGACCTAAAGAATTAAAAAATAATTAACATAAGACATAAATACACCTATACATTTTTCATATTCGGTTGATAAGCATTTCCCTGATTCTGTAAACTTTTTTACTAATATTAATGACTAATGTTACCTTTCATAGACTTTTAGTTTTTAAACGCGATGATTTGTGAAATGTGAAAATCTGTGTAAATTTACCGAAACTTTCACAAATTTTAAATTATTTTATTGGCAGCCGCCAATTATTCTACCGATGATCCAAAAAATAACGTTTGATAAAACCATGATAAAAATGGTAATGTAGAATATGAAAAAAATCTAAGAATTTATTATGTTGATTGTTTTAAGTACTTAACCTAGACCAACTTTGTAAACATGAATATTGACATTTTCAATTTAGATGATGTATTGCAGTTTTAAATAATAAAATACGGTCTTCAATAATTCAATAGACGCACATAGCTTATTTTTGCACCAATTAATCAGTCTTTAAAATCATTTGTTTCTTACAGAATTTATAATAGACCAGAACAGAATTCTTACCACCAAATAAGAATTTATTGATAAGAATCTTTAGAAACTGATCGAATTTTTTTGGTATATAATTTTAATTTTAATAGTCTATTATAACTTTTTGAATCTTTTGCCATTAAAATTATTATGACCGAAGAAAGTCTACAGTGGTCTGAATTAGGGAATTATGGTTAAAAAAGAAATATCTTAGAATTTTTTGTTAAAAATCTCAATAAATATTTTGGGGATTTAAAATAAATATCTGCTAATTAATACTAATTATGACAAAATCCATGCACCTACGTAAACTTAAGACCACTAGGCATGTATGATTAGCAATTCAATAGTATCACAATCTTATATTTTAAGTTATTTTTATTGATATTTGATATTATGATTATTCAATGTACTATGTCTTGTGATAAGTCCGCTTATGAGATAACAAAACATCGTTTCGATTATATGTTTTAAAGCAGAATTCACATTTGAAAGACCGTGTCTTTGAATGAAATGTCCGTAAATGTACCCCTAAAGTCCCCGCTCGCTTGTATGTTTTAGGACATTGTGGACATTTATGCAACCTTTGTTCTGAGTGAGTTACCATGTGTTTTGATATGGTATTCTTGTCTTTAAAATATTTCTTGCACACAGAACAACAATATGGCTTCAATGATATTGTTGGCGTAATTCCGTGAGCTTCATTAACATGATGGTATAAATCGTTTACATGATGATATGTTTTTTCACATACAGAGCATTGGGCCAGAAACACACGCTCCGGGTGTTTCAACATATGGATTGACAACTCCCCTGTTTTCGAAAACGACATGGGACAGTAACGACAAGTATATGAAGGGGGTGGGACTTTGATTCCGTTGTGAAGCAACATTATGTGTCGATTTAAGTCTGTCGTCTCCCGATAAGTTTTGAAGCAAACTGGACATATACAGGGCCTTTCTCCGGTGTGCGTCCACATGTGTCTTGTCAACTCTCTAGGGTAAAAAATAGCATATTTTCTCTTATTAAAAAAATTATAACTCATGTGTCTTTAAAAAAATCGAGAGCTAACCTTCTAAACATCCAGCTTTTAGAACAAAAATAACAAACGTGCTTTCCAAAGTTCCATGACTTCTTTTTTGGGAGTTTTGTTAACGAATTCTGATCATTCATTTGTTCAAAAATAGCTTTCTTTCCAACTACTGCGGGTTGTCTTGTTTTAATTTGATACATTTCATCTTCGCCGGATGAATCAAAATCATCATCAGGCTCATAATTTCCGTCGTTTGAATTGGTTTGGTCTGAATCCTCCAATAGTTCGTTTGTCTCAGACTCTTCTAAAATAGTTTCAGTCTTGATTAATGGTTCTTTTGTAGGGCTTGAATTGAATGACGCTCTGTCTTTGTCCTGGACATGAGAAAGTAGATGTTGACTTAAAGTGCTTTCACCAACAAACCAGTTGGAGCAAATATGACACTGGAAATGTGGCGCTTCTACAGCTTCGACTTTCACTGCAGTCTCTTCATACTTTATGGTTACAACCGGACCAAGTACTTCAAGATCTTTTGCATTAGATTTGATAACCGTGGCATGTTTTTTAATATGACGTTGATAATGGAACTCCGTTTTGAAGTTTTTTTTGCATATTGAACACTCAAATTGTTTCTTCTCTGGCTGATGATATTGCTCAACATGCTGTTTTAAATCGCTTATAGTTTTGAAACGTTCTTTGTGAACCTCACAAGAAAAGTATTTTTCTTCCATGTTTTTGGAGCCTTACAGATTAAAGAGCTTAAAAAGTAAAACAGAATTAACATAAATACATTTTTCATATTCGGTTAATTTCAGTTAGTTTATAGTACTAATATTAAATGTTACCTTTCATAGAATTTTATTTTCTTTGAAGTTTGATGTGTCAAAATCTTAAATAAATTCACGAAACTTTCACAAATCTTAAATTCATTTATTGGCAGCCGCCAAGTATATCCAAACAATAACTTTCTTGTGATAAAACATAATGTATAATATGAAAAAAAAAATCTCAAAATTTAGGATGCTAATTTTTTTAAAATTTTAATTAATTCACCTAGATTAATTTTGTAAATATGAAAAATATTGAATTAAATAAAAAAAAAATTACAGAGTCGACGAGTTCATGAATTTTTAAAATAGACATAATGTTTAAGCATATTGAGATTTTCATTTTACACGATCTATTCAAATTATATCTCGTCTCCAATAATTAAATCGTAATTTTTTTTGCACCAATTGACTAATCAATTTAAAATAATTTGTTTTATACATCCATATTATAGCTTTTATAACATAGTAAATAGACCCGGATATTATTTTAATTTTTCATACTAAATATTTTATTTAAAAATAATTTTAAAGCCGATGACATAATACAAACTAAACAAAAAACGCAATGCATTTTGTTTATGAATCAATAGAATTATATAGTAAAAGCAAGTAAAAGTAAGATAAATTACTTTCAATTACATGAGTATGATTGCTAATTGCTAATATAGAAATTTCGTGCAAGTGATCAGAGAATTTAAGAAAAAACACATACTCAAAAGCCAAAGAGCAGTAAACTGTTAATAATTCTGATTTGGTTGTGATCAGAATTCAATTTAAATTTATTTGTTCTAAATATTTACAATGAGAGGTCATAAAAAAGAAATAACAAAACATTCGTTATCGACAAAATCATGCGTTTCTAAAGCTCTGAAATGCATAGGTTTCCAATTGTTTCCACTGCTTTCTCCAAAGATGAATAAGAATAGTAAAAAAAATTAACAAATTTTGGAAGAGTTTTTTTTTTATTCATTTAAATGGTTATCAAACCGGCAACCGGAAACGATGTCCTAGTCAATGGAGAAAGTTCGTGCTTTCTCTCTGAAAACTTGCTAAACAAATTAAAAAGTACATGAACGCCATCTTTGCAGTAGATCGTTGCGGGAGTAAAAAAAAAAAAAAAAAAAAAAAACTTTTTGACACAAACTATTACTCCCTGTCTATATCTGTCTAGCTGTCTATATCTATATCTCTATTCAGTGTGAATGGAAGAATCTTGTGAAAAATCCCGATTTTGTCATTCATCCGTTAACCATCAAGAAGAAGAGAGGTGAGAGAGGATGACAACTTATTACTTTAATCACTTTTCACACCTATGCAGATTACAAAGGCTATAGTGTATAGAGTAAAAACACCGAATTCTCTCAAAGGGCATTTTGGTGCATTGCTCTCCGCCCCGATTCCTATTACACACATTTACAAGGGGATGATGACTAACGAAAGAATTAAAAGATTAGAATTATCTGTGGAAAAGAGGAAACTAATCTACTTAGTGACAGCTCATCTGTTGTTTTAATTACAACTTCTTAGATGATTCACAAAAGCAAAGGATTACGGAAACCTCGTCGTTAAATGTCAATCAAAGTGTAGGAAACATTAGGATTTGTTGTTAGTTTTGTTTTGTGGTGCCTGCTGAACATCATTTCAAACTTTAAAATCAAATTAGTATTTTATTTAAGTTTGGGATTGAATGGCATTGAATGCGGTCTATTATTGTAGATTGAAGGAACAGAATGTTTGTTATTTATTAGTGTGTGACGTGACGTATGTTACGATCGATTATTATTATTAGAAGGCTACGATGGAAGTTTAACTAGGTATTTAAAAATAATTATACGGGAATTTGCAATCGAAAGTAAAACTATTGATATCATGTTAATTCACAATTACCCAACAACCTACTTAGAAATAATGACGGATGTGAATAAAGTAATTTAATTCATGCTATTTTAATTTAACGATTTTGAGTTTTTACCGAATGCAAGTAAGTTTTGTATTTGCATTGGAAATCAGATATCGAATGCAGATGCAGCACTTAAGCAGCTAGTGTAAATTGCAAGATCAGAGCTTAAAATAACTAGAAGCAGGATGGGAGTTAATGAGGATGTGTCAATTTACTCACGACGGGGTGTCATTTGATATTCATGTTTTCGTAATATTTTTTTTAACTATATATTTTTCTTTCAGAGCAACACTGTTTTTGAATATCCTCATCGGACCACCACGTCTGCTTGACTGAATTCATCAAATCATTCCCGGTTGATTGCGTTCCAAAACATTACAAAATAATTCAAAATATACTGGAGAATTAGAGGACCAGTTGATGATTATGCTCAAATGAGCGAATTCTGACTGCAAAATCTTTGTACAATCAATACCTAATTTCCAAAATGCCACTCCCCCTTAGAAGAGTAGAACCGGTTCATGTGGCCCGAGGAACACTGCCAGAAAGATTTCCAGTGCAAAATGATTTAGAAGCTGTTGCAAATGGGACACTGGCTAATGTTATTGTTCAACTCAGCTCGTAAGTAGACACTAGATTTTAGCGAAAATTTGAAAAAAAAATCTTTAGAGCTTTTTTTTAAATTAATTTTATTTTTCAGATTAAGTCATCATGCAGAAGAGTTATTTGGCGATCTAATAAAAGTTGGAAGTGAAATAGCAACAAGAGCGAATAATTTACAAGCTAGAATTGACCGGCTGGCAGTAAAAGTTGTGCAAATGGATGGAAACTCGGAAGAACGTAAGTTAGAATTTATTACAACTGAACCGATATGATATAAATAATATTTTAAATATTATTTATTACTCTAAAATGTTATTATTTAGTGGGATCTATGCAAGATGCATTGAATACAAAACCGTTCCAGAGCTCAATGTCATTCGATCAGCAAGTAGTTTCGAGACAATCGATGACCGCGGCCATGAGTAAAACATTTTTGGCTTGTGACAAACCTCCTCCCCTTGATAAATTAAACAGCTATCGAGATGATGGAAAAGATGGTCTAAAATTCTACACCGATCCAAATTATTTCTTTGAATTATGGAGGCAAGAAATGCTTAAAGATACAGAAAAAGTTATCAAAAAGGTAGGTTTTACACATTATACACATTTTGGTCATATTTTACTCTTCTCTATTTCTTCTATTCTACAACTTCTTTCTGTCTTTTTATTTCTTTGATAAGCATCAATCGGTGGAGCTTCACGAGGCAAGTTATTTCGTTCGTCTTGTGAATTTATCTAACATCTTTTCTGTAATCTCTGCAAGTCACAATATTTATTTACATGTCTTAATTTTTTGCAGCCGCACAAGCCAAAACATGACGGGGGCCAGAGACATAAGAAAAGAGTTCGCCAGCCGCACAATACAAGAGAACGACTTCGACATATAGTTATTGAGCAAGGAGAACATCTAATGCCAGGCCAAGAATACAATCGACCTGGAATTGTAAGTTTAAATAGTCTGATGTTATTTTTATGGTCAAAACGAAAATATATGTCAATTGAAAATACAACAGGCTGTTCCTGATGTCCAGGATGGTGTAATTTATCCTCCCGAACAACAAAACTCGGTGTTACAACAGAGACAGTCAGCCGCCCGGCCTAGCAGTATAGAATTAGATAAATCTTACTCTCCCGGTTATAATGAATCACCTTATGGTAATGGAGTCGATTTATCGAATCGAGGCGACTACAGGTTAGTGTCACTGTTTTTTTGGGAACTCAATTAGAAAATTTTAAACGATAACATAATATAATTGGTTATATCTATCCATGGGAAGTAGTATATGGTATTTTTCGTTAAATGTAATGCACTTCATTTGTAGTGAATGTTGAGGCTTAAGTATTAAGTATTGCTTTTTCCGATATGTGAAGTCTTTTTGTTAAATATGTTATGTTGAATCAATGTATGTGTCCATGTCAAACAGGCTAAACCAACTGCAGCACCACAATTCGGTATTGAATCGATCCCTTAGTCAAAGTCAATACGAGTACGATGCTTACACCAGCCAAATCTATAATCAATCCCAGCATCGTTATAATTCAAATTCGCACGTTACTCCACCGCCAGCTTATTCAGAAGTTTCCAGTCCGAATGCTTATTCAAATAATTCGAGGTATTCCGGTGGTCATACTGGAGCTTCTACGCCTAGAAGCGGATCCATGTCAATGAATGTTACTCCAAATAGCAGCATGACGAATGGGTATGGTTTTAGACCATCCCAACCTCCTCCTGCTCCTCCACCTAATTTTGTTGGGTATAAAAACTATTTTTGTTTATTATTATTCGAAGCACAAATCCTGAATAGAATCCACGTAGCATTTCGATTGTTTACTTCCAAAAATGGTACACTGAAATCTAGCTCAATGTTTGCTTTAAAGCTAATTAGTATTATTTTCTCCTACCTGTGTGGGAGATTAAAAAGTAGAATTTATTTTCTGTTCAAAAAGTCAGACAAATTAGTTCCAATGGACAACTAAAAGCAGGTTTGAAATAATCTAAATGTCTTTCGTACATTTGAGTAATTTTTTTCACAGGGGAAGTTTAATATGATATATCTTTAGCTTTAATGATATTGTTGTTTCCCGGATATTTCATTTGTCTACTATTGCTGTTTAGAACTCCGCCAAGCTCACACTCTGGAACTCCCACTCGGGCCACAAGAATTGTAAATTCACGGGAAACGTTACCACCTCCTCCCCCTCCACCAACTGATACGGACCAAAGTCATATGAATGGGCATCAAAATGGGTAAGAAATAAGCCTTCATATTCGTTTCTAAATCTTTGAAAGTAACTTAAACATAACTCAAACTTTTGTAGAAATCCATCCATGCCACCACCTCCACCAATGAATGATGAGGTAAATAACGTTTTATTTGTTTCATGTGGTTTCGCAGTTAATTAATTCGTTTTTAATTACTAACAAATGCATGTTTTTAAACAGGACAACGATGAACCTTTGCCTCCACCACCTCCTCCTCCAGATTCCGGTATGCATATGAATCATTCAGTTGAAAATCTAGCTCCATCCCCTGAACTAGGTAAGCTATACTATGCTTGGTTAAAATCAATCGTTCCAACTTCCATAGAATCTATAATAATCTGATTTTTTTTATTCAGTTCCACCACCACCGCCACCACCTCCAATGAATTCCAATTTAAATTTGAATCCTGTAATCACTAATGGAGGATTACTTAAACCTGCGAAAAAGAAATTCGTTCCAGAGGTGGACGACCGTTCAGAATTGCTCAAATCTATCCGAGATGGTAAGTTTGATATTGATTTTCTAATCCGTGTCAATTCTTAGCAAGGTATTAATTTATTGCTACCTATTTAGGTATTGCTTTGAGAAAAGTTGAAACGAAAAAGGAGCCGGGTAGTAAAGAAGAGAAAGCTGGAGGAACATATTGTGACGTAGCATCGATTTTAGCTCGAAGAGTGGCTGTCGAGATGTCAGATAGTGACTCTGGCTCAGGTAGCGAATACGATAGCGATCAATGGGACGAAGCAAGCGCCTGATGTAAGGACGCTAATAAACTTAAATCTCGGAGTCACAATAATGCTTCCAAAAAGAAGAAAAACTCGTAAATTACTTATAGATATTCAATTTTCCTAAAGACTCGTGTTTGTTTGTTGCGTGAATCTTTAATTATGATTTTGTAGAGTGATTGATATTGATTGTTGAAAATATTAATACTAAAGATACGATTTAAATAGTGCATGAACATATTTCGAACAAATCGTACAGTTCAACGAAAAGGCCAAAAAGTATGATAAGTTAAGATATAGTAGTTTCAAAAGTTTGATTGTATGGCTGAGTTTCTTACGTACCTTATTATCTAAGCAAATAGAGTATAATGACGATATTAGAGAATTTACAATTACCTTGCAAGATATACATAACAATGAATTAAAGTGCTTCTATTTGTCGCAGTCAGATTCGGTAGTAGTTAATTTGTTATTTTTAGATATTATACTACTAGTAGTGCTTAGTGATTATATGATAGTATCGGTTCACAGTTCATTTGTGGTAGTTCTGACTTTAGTAAGCCATAATATGGTTGCTTGTGCATGTGATTTCAAAAACACTTCTTATACATTAATCAAAGAACGTTGAGCAAGTTAAATTACTATGTACATAGTACATGGCCATCCTTTGAACTGATTTTGCAGAACTCCTCCATTGTCACTAACCCTGACATCTTAACTACAAATATTTATATAAAAAAATATTTATCTTTGCCTGATTACTATGTCTGCCAGCAACGTATTATACGTATTGTTATCGTTATGTGAAAGCTTATTTGAGAATGAAAAATAAATATTAAACATCCAACTCTTAATTAAACGCTGTGATTATATTCAAACGTCCAATAACACGTCACCAACAATGACAATGTAACACCACATTTTATTCACAACAGACGAAAAATAATATAACAAAAAATAAAGACCATATAATATGCTCATCTTTTCTTAGTTAATTTTGAGATAATATTATAAGATTTGGTCTTCATGATTATAACTAGAAACTCACACTCGAGATAATTACAAAATACAGAGATTGAAAATCAGCTTGTCCAGTACATCATTATTAATTACTGTCGTAGTAATATACTGGTTGCAGTTTCTAAATCATTACTACACGACCGGAGGGCCTCTGTAGCTCTTGCTTGTTCAAATCCCATGTCAACTAAAATTCGAATATTTTCTGGCGAAGGGTCTTGATTGTTAGCGTTCGCATTGCCTCTACGCCTGAAAAAATAACCAGCTAAGCCATCTTCTTGCGGAAGATCATCAACCAACCTCTCGGCATATCCCTGTCCTTGAACTTGACGAAAATCCTGACTACGGTTTTGTAAATACTGTTGCTCCCATATCTCAGCTTGTTCTTGTCGTTGTAAGTCCAATGTTGCACCATTTTGTAAATTCTACATAAATAATAATATAAACGATTACAAATTGGCCTTTAATCATAATATTTAATGTGTATAAAAAACCTGCACACCTTTGGTTCTTTGGAGTGTAAAAGCCATCCAAAAGCTTTATCACAAAATCTTCCTATAACACCAGGAACAATTAACCACTTTTGAACTTGCAAAAAATTTACACGATAAAGTATCCCTGCAACCTAGATAAACATAAAAAAAAGAATAGTTACAAGATAGTATGACGGAATTTAGTTGCTGAAATAGTAATGAATTAGCTTACAATTCCAGAAAAAGTTGATATAAGCGTCGGAACGGATGTGGATGCAATTTGGAGCCCTAATAAATATGTGATAGTTTTTCCAGTGATAGGAATTCCCAAAAAATGAGTCACTGCTGTTCGAGGAATATCCAGATAGTATAAAACGTACAATGGAAATATAAGCCCATATCTAAAATAGTTAAAAATCCAGTTAACATCAAATTACGACACGCAAAAGATATAATAAGTGACTTACAAGCCCGGAGGAAGAAAACCAGCTTGAGGATAGTCAAAACGGAACTCTTTGAGAAGTAAAATTGTGCATATTTCTAGTAAAGTTGCGATTACACATGTTCCTAGTAGATGAGAAGCAAATTTTCTGGATCCCATTCTTCTTTCAAATATTCTAACAATACAGAAATTGATTAGTCAAACATATGTCACTACTTGATTCCATTGTGAAATGAATTTGGTTAATTAAAATGCTTACCTAAAATAATAGATAACAAGAGCGGAGCAAATGATATCTTTGGACTGAACAAAGGTCAGTCGATTGAAAAGGATTCGCCAGATCTGACCCGAGGTTAAGACTCCAGGGATTTCACAAGTTAAGTACTGTCTCAAATGAGCCACCATTGGTACATGAATTGCTGTACAAGTTAGGAACATGCACCCTATCAGTCCCTTACATACTGGAGCCTTATCTGTGCAACATCAAAAAATCATTAATTATTAATTAGTATTTCAAAAACAAAATTCACAAACTGGTAAACTTACAAAATCCTGTTGAGCTTTGATGACTCAGCATAGTTGCAGCCATTTCGTCCTTCCAAAGAATCCCCCACACTACAATTTAATGTATGTACTCAAGATCAGTATTTAATAAAAATCTTATCGAAAAATTCGACAAGAAGAAATAAACATTAAAGAAATTCCCTGTTTAAATCTCCCGGACTTTTAATTTTTTAAAGTGCGGGAACAGACGTTTTTTGAATCAAGAAAGTAAACAAAAGTTTTATTTTTCTTGTCATTTTTCTGAACTTTTTTTTGTAGATTGGATTTCTAAAAAGAATATAATATAAAATAATATGTGCAATTAGGCTGTAAGTGACAAAGAAATGGAGCTGGAACACTTAATTTCAGCTTTTAATCTGCGGGGTGAGCCACCGGATCCGGAATCCATTTGGGAATATGCCAAACAGATTCATGAGTTTTTCAAAAACCCTCTGGATATATCGAAGCTAGGTAAGTTAAAAACTCAAACCATGTAAAAAATATAAAATCAAATGGATAAATTTCAATTAAAGTCACATCATTTTTTTGATGTTTTTAGACCAATACCTCGGTCTATCATTTCCTGTGGATGATGGCTTAAGTGCATTTCTTTTGGATAAGCTAACCAACAAAAAGTACAATGCAAGCAAGGAACAGTTGCTTCTAGTAATGAAATTGATATTGAGCAACCAGAATGAGACCTGGAAGCTGACGACTTTTCCATTTTGTAGAAAGCTTATGGTAATTTAATACAATATCTAAACACGATGTACTGGTTGAATTATCTAAAGTAAATCTCCATGTATTATTTATTAACTCACCGTTTCTGATTTTTTAAATTAGGATTTGGCAAATATGTACTGGAGAAACGGCAGTGAGCTAGCAAAACATCAACTAATTGCTTTAGACTGCCTAATCGCCTTGTTAGAGAACTATGGCGAGGAGCTGGGTGAAATTGATTTTGATTTGAATAACTTGTATTGGGAGCTTCTCCCTGCATCCGAAAAATCATCGTATCAACCAACCGTCCGAGGAAAGATTTTTCATCTTCTAGGACTTTTGGCAAGTCGGTTGCACAATACGTTGTTCAGTCGACAGGAGACATTTTCGCAGCTTTTGCAACACATTTTAACCACCCTGAAGCGGCAGGTAATTTTACTTGCATAAACTTTGTCCTTCTTTTCTGTTCAGTTTACGCTCTTTAATTTTTGTTGTTGGTATTATTATTGGTTTTATAGGTAGATTCGAGGGATGCTAAACTGGAAGTAGCGATTTTGTTGGGATGTTTGAAGGCAATGGACAAAATCCTGCTTCGTTTAGGCTCTAAAGTAGATCAAAAGGATGTCGACAAACTTTATACTATTTTGGAACAGATAATTGATCCCAAATGCTCGATAGCTAACAAAGGCACAGGACAGTACCATATTAAAAGGCGAGAGTTTCAAAGAGGTGTGTACTTCAAACATATAAGATATTTTGTATTTTGTTTCTATTCATAATTTATTGTACATCAATTTCAGCTGGACTTGAGGTGATTGCAAATAATGCCAAGTACTTTGGAAAGCATCTTTATCGATACTACGAACAATGGTATAACGATTTGATCACTTGGTGCAAATCCAGTAATATGGATGACAACGCTATTGGGAGAAAAGCCATGTATACATTTCTAGAATCGGTTGCGGAGTGTACAAAAGCTGAAGCAGAAGACATGCAAACTGATTCTCACGAGAAGTTTGTTTCGGTGAGAAATGTGTTTGTTGTATTTTTTCTATCAAATTGAGAAGGGTATATTAACGTTTACAATTTCATTTGTTCACTTTGTAGTATTTTCTGGGTACTTTTGAAGCAGTCTTCAGTTCAAATAACGCAGGTCGCAATGAACTACTGATTGCAATAAAGGGTGTTGGCTTGTTGTGTTCTTCGTGTTCCAATGACTCTCAAAAGATTGATAGGATATTTGATAAAATTATGGAACTTATCAACCGAATTGTCGTTGAGTAAGTCGATATATTCTTTGAATATTATACATTTGTTAAGATTCTATTTTTGACTCCTCTAATGTTTAAAAAAATAAAAATAGGCTCAACAGCCCTGTAACGAATAAGTACGGTGGATCACTCTCCTTGGTTTCTGCGTATCTAGAATCTGTTGGAAGTATTCTTCCTTATATTTCTGCAACTGAAGCGGACGGAAATATCAGTTCCAAGTTTTTAGCTCATTTGAATACTATTGAGCAGCTTGCCGTTCAGTTAATGACGTTTTATCCGGATCTTAATGAAAGATCCCGCGAATTTGCTCACAATTCGGTCCTTCTAATAGCTGATAGTCTCCGTGTGAAACACAATCAATTTTGTCTTCCGTTTGTCGATCGAATAATTAATCTGGCACTATCTCATGTCATCTCATCCCCAACTCAAGCTGAATTAGATATCTTGGTGGAATCATGGAACAAAAGAAAGGCCAACAATACTGCGATCGAGTCGAAGAAGGCAGCCACCAGCCAGTTAAGAATGCGAGGCGTGAAATCATACACATATTTTTGGACCAACTTAACCAGACGTAAGTACCTAGGCACTACTTGCTTTTTATACGGTTTCTCAAACTGTGTATTTGTAATATTTTACGTTACAATTTTCTAGACGGAAGTGGGTCTACAGTGGAGTTACTATATGATAGCGTTATACAATGGGGCCTTTCGACCATTGGAAAGTTGGATTTGACTATGATATTTGATAAAGAAGGAGACAGAGATGATGGTACCTCGGTGAGTTCTTAAAGATTTTGTAATCCATACCGTGTATAAATAATATTAAATAAGTTATCTTTTTTTTTAATTTATGAATTTTGTCTGGTCAGGGTGTTGGAGATATTACTTCAACAATGACTGCTAATGTTCTAAAAGATTTCCATCTTTTTGTGAACCTCGTGGAATTTTTCCAAATATTCATACCAAAGTCAAATGAATTGCTGTTCGAAAAATGGGTTGAAGTATTCATCACAGAAATAATATTGTTAATTGAGCTAAATCCATTTGTGAGTGGATTTTACAAGATCTTAACCGTTACTTTGAATATGGCCCGTCGCTTGCAGTATTTTAAACCGGTATGTTATTTAACTAATTGTAAGCACAGTTCAATTTTACTATAGAGGTTTATTTCAATACGAAATGTTTTTTTAGAATAATGCAGAGAGGGAAAGTTTGTTTGGAAAATGCAATACATTTCTGAAAAGTGTTACCAGTAAAATAAACGAATTCCGGGATGACTTATTGCTGGCAGTATTGGAGCTCTGGTTGTCCACTCCTGACCAAATTATTATTCAGAACCTCAATTCCTTAAGTGAAACACTAAAGGTATGTCTTTTTTTGTATTATTAATACTTGTATGCAAGTACTCGATAAATATTTTCTTTCGATTCTCTATTCTTCAGATTATTTTTGGGATGGGACGGACTTGCTTTGGCTTGGCTGAACATTGCATTGAAGCAATTGAGCGTTGGATCGTGATGAAAGAATTTCCTCCCAATGAGATAGAACGCCTTATTCAAAATCTATTTCCAGCGTGGCAAACATACTTTGTGTCGACAGGTACAAATCATAAGCAGTATAACTTGAATCCTTTTTTTTAATCTATCTTTTTTGTTACTATTTACCAGGAATGGAGTCAGCGTACCTTGAGGAAAGAGCAAGGAAAAAGATTAAATCTAATACAAAGCTGGCAAATAAACGGCAGGCTAAACGGCTTAAATTGATTTATGACGAACTGGAGGAAGCTACTTTGAAAAAGGTTCAGCTGAAGCTGCTTCATCTCATTGGATCATTTGGTCACCTACTAGATTTCGACAATAATAGTATCACCACAAACGTATTGAGGCAAGAAGATCGATTTCTGAAATATGCAGTTCCGTTTCAAGATATTAAGCCTGACGTTTACTTAGGTATTATTATATTCATTTGTCTCAATTCGGTTCACCCTTCTTTCATGGTCTTTTAACTTTTACATATTGATATAACAGACAGCCTCCTGCCACGAGTTTTGGAACTATGCAAAAATTCTGGAGAACGGCAGATTAGAACATCAGCCTGTGAAACGCTTCATAGTTTTGTCCTGTACTTTTTGGGATATGGTATGAAATTTTACTAAAGAATATTTTTAAAATGTTTTCTAAGATTATTATTATTCAGCTTGCAGATCTAATAACTCAAACGAGAATATTGAGTTATTCTCAAAGATTTTTCACACAATTATTCTGTTGGGATGCGATGGAGATGTTTTGGTTCGGCAGTTATTCAACCCTTTGGCAATTCAATCTGTTCATTGGTTTACGAAGCCAAATAACGCATATGGAAATTTAATACTTCAAATTATAGTGGTAATTACAATTACTTTATTTTTAAAAAATGATAATGTTTATTTTATTTATAACTTGATGGGATATGGATTATAGGATGGACTAGTTCAATCAGAAAATGCAGCTTTAGGAGATTTCTCTGCAGCCTGTATATCGGAATTTTTCAACTGGGCCCTTAAGCACGATAACCAAGGAATGTCGAATGCAGTTTTACATTTCATTGAAGCTTTAAGTACGCACGCTGCTCCTCAATACAGACTTGGTAAGAAAATGTTTTTTTTTTAAATGCTACACTTCCGTTTGAGTATTTCATAATTTTTTTTCTCCAAAATACAGGTGCAGTCGTGGGGTTCAATAGTTTGTACAAGGAATTTCGTGCAAACAAGGAATTGTGTAGCAAGTATACGATAACCCTTTTGGTATCATTTGTTACCAATTTGGCTCTTTCGAGTGAGTTTGAAGCAGATTCTGCATTGATTAAAACGACTAGGCTGGCTATCTCGCATCTGGAACGAATTATGATTAAATACAAAGACGCATTCAATGTTGTAAGTTTTGACAATGTCACTGGGTCATCTTATTTATCAATTATCATAGCAGAGATTCAGATATTTTTTTTCACCACAGATGCTGTCAGGAAGAAAAAAGCCAGCCGATATACCTTCAGCTACTCCATGTCTTAAAGATGTTTTGGGGTGGTTACTTGTACAAGTTGGAAGAACAGAGGTCATATGTAGAGAAGAAAGTGTGCGATTGTTGCGTTGTCTATCATCGCATGTACGAGGTAAGTTTTATATCTCAAGTCCATCGATTTTAATGATTTATAAGTTCATCTGACTGACTGAATATTATGTATTTTTATGTTCAATAGGCCTTAATTCACTACAGTCTTTCCTGGTATCATTTGAAACTACTAATGGATATGACCGATTTATCAACTTGGCTGAAAAATCAAAAGATTCCTTATCGTTAGATTCGACTAATGACCTATTGAAGTTTTTAGATACAGCGTCAGAATTTTATTCAGTACTCGGAGATTGTGAATTACTCAAGTTGTCTACTTTCAAGTCTGGAGAAACATCCGCCTTTCTTTCATGCTACAAGAAATTTCTGCAACTACCCATTGACAGTATCTGTGAAAAATACTGGAAAATTACTACGCGAATTCTATGCCGATATGCATACTTCAAGAAATATTTTGATGACGCTATTGTGGATGAACTATTCCTAGACTTTTCAATTTCTGTATCTCAAAAGTTCTACGATTACAACATAACTGTCGCTTTAGTTAATATATGGAATACCTGTAAGCTGAAGAACAGGATCAAATTAAAAGCCAAATTTCATCTTAATTTGGATGAACAATTGGAGGAAGAAACCAACTCGGAAGTTTTATCTACTGTAAAATGGCTGACTGTCGTAGCCGAAAACAAATTTTTACCGAAATTGTTCGACCAAGAAGAGATTGAGAATTTTTCAACAGCATTGTGGTCTCTGATAGACAAAAGTCTCTACCAACTCGATAGTTCTGGAAGTCTACAAACAGTGGTGTTATCTAAAACCAGAGAAGAAGTATTGGAGTGGCTTTTACGTCTTCATTTAGCTCTGGATGTCCATAGAAAGGAAGTTCTTGATGCACCATTTGACCAAACAAGCGTTGATGTCAAAACAAACTATTTGCAAAAGTCAACAAAGGGAGATGTCTTTCAAGAAGTTATGTTACAAGTCCTGATAAGATGTGAAGAGATGCTCGATTTCTCTAATCTCTTGAATAAATGTAAGATTGAGAAAGTTGGTAGCATTGTAGAAGGATTTTTATCCGTGTTGAAGAAAAAACGAAGTCTTAAAGCCGAAATTGGAGGAAGAATTTTTGAAAAGGTTATTTCTAGCTGGCGGCTGTTGTCAGTTAACTGTGATCGTCACACTGTCGCTCGAATATTATCTGGCCTGGCTTTTATTGACCTTCAAAAATGCAGAGACTCTCGAATTCTAACTGATTGGTGGTGCGGATCAGAACTTATGAATGCACAACACTTGAATCTGAAAGAAAAATCCGAATTCATAGGTTTTTTGGGATTATTTGCTCTTTCAAAGCAGCCAAATGTTGCCAATTTGGCCATGTAAGTTGGATTAAAAAATTAATGCTTGTTTATTTATTTTTATGTGTGTAAAAAATTATGCTAAATGCATTTTATTTTACTTACAGTGAAGCCGTTGGAAATCTTACAAAGAAGGATTTTAATTCTGAAATAATATGGATAAAGGAGGAAGGATATATTACTAAAATGTTGCTGCAGATACTTTCCGTATTCGAAAAGCTACCAAAGCAGTTGAAATTGTTGGAATTTCTTATTCTGTTGATCTCCAAATCATCAAATATGGCTGGAAGTGACTCGGATCCACCAGTGTTTAAGGAGATTAAGAAAAGATTAGTAAGATTGGTCAAAAAGGAGCAAGTAGAACAAAACAAAATCTGCAGCTGCATATATGAAACACTATTCAAGTATGAAGATTGTCGTCGTAATTTAACCACATGCAAACTCTGCCTTATTCCATTATTAGCTTCAACCAGTGCTCGGGCTGCTAAAATATTTTTCACTGAACATATTTTTTCAATTATCGATCGAGCGGTATGTTTCTTCGTTTATTCACATATTTAACAAAAAAAATCAAATGATTTGATAATACATGAATAATCTTTATTTGACAGAACTCGGAAGTTAAGACGACAGTTGAGGATTGGAACTCAAAAACCATTGCGTTCAATCTACTAGAAATGCTGGCCCATACAACCAGCATTGATTTCATTAAAGGACAGGAGTTGTTGGACTTGTATCACGCCAAGTTACGAAATGAAGGAGTTGACAATCTAGAGAAACATAATGTTTCAAAGGCTGTAATAACAGCTTGTGTCAGTTTTAAAAAGAATGCAATGCCTTCTACATTGAACAGTTTGATGAGACACACAATACTTCAATGCAACTATGCTTCATATAATGCAGTTGCTGCAAACTTGATAGCGACTAAGGCTAGCGAAAGATTTCTTGAAGGTTAGTGTTTAAAATTTATCATTATTATTTTATAATTTCAGTTAGTATTTTGTGACCGTTTGATAGGTATTCTAATCCACGAAGATCCGATTAAGAACAATATTCTGTGGGCCAATATTGTTGACTGTGAGCTAGAATACAACTTTCCTGTAGTTTTAAATGAAAATGTTGGGACTCGCCGTATTACTTTCTCAAAGACAAATGAGGATCCAAGTGAGTCGGATTTAATGCCAAGTCCTCAACAACAAATCGGAAGGAATAACCAGTAAGATTAAATGAGCAGATAGTTTTGATAAAATTTATAATGATATTAATAAGGTTTGTTGACTCTGTTTTTAGAAATATGATGAATCTAGCAGAAAGCAGTTTAGCTAGTGAAGGTATGGTCTACGACTTTACGCCACTTAATAATGACAATGCTTACTACGAAGGGCATATCGATGCAGAAGAACAATATGTTGAACGGGATCGGAATCCAAACATTATTCCTGATGTCGACATTGAATGGAATGAAGTTAATAGGCACGCCTGTATGGTAGCCTTTGTGGCTACCATCAAACAACTAAAACTTTTATCAGCAGCCTCAGGATCATCAGATGCCGTAAGTG
Organism: Vertagopus arboreus; assembly: GCA_034698485.1. Taxonomy (NCBI): domain Eukaryota; kingdom Metazoa; phylum Arthropoda; class Collembola; order Entomobryomorpha; family Isotomidae; genus Vertagopus; species Vertagopus arboreus. Next base: position 18,901 of record JAQGBQ010000168.1, read on the forward strand.
TTTTTGATTATATGCACTTATTGTATAACTGTTGTTTGAACTAATTGTAATCTTAATTAGTGTCCAAGTTGGATAACGTATCTTGAAAAGGCACTAAAAAGTTCTCAGCACATCAACGTCAAGATTTTTATCATTGGAATCTTATTAAATTGCCATGAAATAATATCCCCATTCGCAAAACACTTTATCCATCCTATCTTGACGTTAATCGTTGATCCCACCAAGGACAACTTTGGAACACAAAAGCTAAATCACTTTGTCACGGATATAATTGCAATGTTTCTGTCTTGGAGCAAGATTCGTGTTCCGGATGAAGAAGATGATGATAAAAATATTGATAAAAAGGATGATAAAAATGATGATAAAAATGATGATGAAGAACTGAAACGAAAACTCCTCAATGATGAAGAACTGAAACGAAAACTCCTCAATTATGTCATCCAAAACGTCGAGACTGGAGAAACCAGACAAGATGTTTATCACCAAAATCTGAATTTTATTCGAATGATTGTGGAGCGCTGGGAGTTGAAAGAAAATAACATAACTTCTGAAATCATCCAGGACATATTTAGGACGAATTCAAATCCTAAAATTGGTTTAGCTGTCTCCCAACAAATTCTTCTAGCAGGAAAGCTCCCAATTTTGGATAGTGGTAAACTGATGAAGGAATTTTGTCGAGCTTTAAAAAATAGTTCAAAGCCGATTTACTGTGACGCGGCCGAAAACATTGGGTTGTTATTAAAGTAAGCTAACTGTTTTGTTATTTCATATATTACATATTAACAGTAAGCATCATGCATATTAACAAGCTCTAATTTGTATTTATTAGACATCTGAGGGATACTAAATCTGCTGATATAGAAAAAGCTTTGGAATTTGTGAGAACCAGAATTACTGGCGAAAAGACACGCCCTTTGGTATTTCTTACAATACTTGGACATTTAAAAAAGCATTCACCATCAGAAGTAACTCATTTCAAGCTTGAAATTTTGGGATTTCTCAATATTCCAAGCGTCCGTGCCGAGGCTATTAGCCTATTAACAACGTGTTTCAACCCAGAAATAGAAAATGACCAATATTCTGATGCCAATAAGAAGGAAGCCACAGAGAATTTCTTTGCAGATCTCGAGGGGCGACAATTGTTTAAGAACCCATGCACAACCCTTCAAGAGGCGGAAACTGGCCTTGAGATTTTCGAAGTTCTTATGGTGCATTTAACCGACACAGTCAAGTTAATGAAAATTTTGACATGGGTAAAAATTTTGGAAGGAGATGATGCAGATGGAAAGTTCCGAGCACGTTATGCAAGATGTGTTTTTAACGTGTACAAACTAATCAAAGCTAGTGGAACGTCGAGCTTAAACTCTACGGCAGCGGAACAGACTCTTTTGAAAGTATTTGTTCGACTATTCAGAGACAAAGACCCACTAGTTAAAGTGGTTGTGAATGAATTCTGGTCCAACATTCTGAAACGGTGGAATGAGACGCCGATGCTAATACTTGAATTAATGGAAATCGTGGGAGATCAAGAAAATGCCATCGAAATCACTGTCGGACTAATAATGAAACGATGTAGTGCAGCACCAGATTTTCGCAAGGATATTTTCGATAAACCTTTAGAGGACTGTACATTTTATAAATACGACCTGGACACATCCTGGAGAATGCGGCACGCGAGCTTCCAGCCACTTTTTGCAGAGTCTCTATCTTCATCTCAGAACTTTTCCAAATTACCAGCAGCTATACAGAATTCTATTCTTAGCCAAAGACGTAGTGTTGGTCAGTTTGGTGTCAATTTACTGCGAGCAACCCTGTCACTGGCAAATCAACGTTTCACACCAACTCAACAGCAAGTAAACTCTGTTGAATTCCAAGCAATGGAAATAGACAGCGGTGATGAATATCAATTCTTATCACCAGAAAGAAACGCAAGCTTAGTCCACGCAGCAGAAACAAGTTTGTCAATAAGCCAGACTAAATCTGATGATCCCCTAGCGAGTCTTCGAAAACGATTTTATCATCGTCCTGATTCGGGGTTCTTTGCAATGAAGGAGGTGGAGCGTCAAAAAGCTAGAGTTGTAGCTTCTATTGAAGCCGTTAAGATGAAGCGAAGTAATGTAAAACTTTCTAGATCGTACAGAGTAGGAGAATTACCAGACATCCTCATAAAGCACTCGGATTTGTTAAAGACTATCTCAACCTTGGCAAAATTAGATGATGAGATCGGACGCTCATTTCTTGTCATTATTTTTACAAGTATGATGGACAGTGTGGACAGACCAGGACCCGGAACTCATCAGAAATCCAAAAACAATCGCTTTAAATGCAGGGCTCAAGAAGTTTTTGAAAACCTACTAAGAAACCACGGACGAAAATTGAAGCCGAATTTTGCTGCAACACTGTTAGAAATTTCGATTTTGAATGACATTCCTATTCAACCTAGCCATATATCAGATGTATGTTCACATCTGGATTTGCATGAGTTGGGAATCTTGGAGCTTGAAATATCTGTTTTAGAATCAGATAGCAGAATTCAAACCTCGACAGCAAGTAAAAGAGCCAAGGCAGATTCACAATCCGTGGTTCCTGAATCTGAAGATATTTCAGCATGGCTAAGAATTGCCGAATTTTATAAAGACCTAGAAGAATACGATGTGCTACGGAACATATTTTCAATCTGTTCTTCAAAGTCAACTGTTCATGCAAAAGTTTACAATCGCACTCGAGAAGCTCTTGCTTTAGAAGCTGTTGGAAAAGTTGAGGATGCATTGAAAGTGTATTCAGATTTACATGGTAAAGCTGCCAAACAAAGATATAATTTCGCGACACTAAAGTTTCTGGAGGATGCAAAGTACAATGTAAGTATTAAGACATTTGTTTATTTAATTAAAACGAAACTATATAGTTATAATTTGTACCTTATATATTTTTTTAAAATAGTGTTTGGCCAGTCTCTCGGATTGGGGGCAGTTGTACGATGATACTGAGAAATTCGAAAAAAAGATTTGTAGTGACCAAATCTTTGAAGACACGGAGTGAGTTGCCTTGACCTGATATATTATCATGTAACTGAATTTTTAACTTATTATTTGTCTTTGTAATTTTCAGGTACGTTGGACGAATTTTACCTCTAGCTGTAAAGTCTGGAACACAAATACTGTTTGAAGAAACTGAAAACGTTCAGCACATTTTGAAATATAAGGCTTTAATGCTTAAAAGAGGAGATGATGTTTTAAAATTCCTAAGTGTGAGTGTTTTAGTTTAAGTCATAAATTATATTAAAATTCTTTCATTTATTTTATTTTTTTTGTATTTTCACAGAGCCAATATCCGATTGAAATGGGAGTGTTGATGTTGTCCCAAGATTTTCAAAATACTGCCAAAAGTGCCACGTTATTAGAGAAAGGTTGGGATATGGGTGTTAAAGAATTCCAACTGTTTCATCGCTTATCATTGTCCCAGCGAAGAGAAAAGGCCCTAATGTTGCAGCAAGCGTCCGTGTTGCAAGATACTTTAACTTGGTCCAAAGGACTTGGTTTAGATAATGTAGAGCGAAAGACAAAAGCTTTAACTGTCAAACTGGAGCGTTTGTGTAACTATAAAATGGCTTCTTTAGTTAACTCTGATATGATTGTCGCAGAAAGGTATTGAACATTTCTTTGTTATATTTCTAAAGTGAGAATATTTGATTATTTATCACTTTTTTAAAATAGGGGATATTTTATCAACAAAATCATCTCGAATCAGGTTGTGGAAAGAAATGAGGATATCGTTCAGGAATTGAAAATATTAAATTTCCGTCAACATCTCTGGGTTTTAGCCTTAGGAATTCGAGACAAAAATGTCACAATTGCTAACAAGTATCTACAAAAATCTAAGGAACTTGGAGAAGTGACTACAGAAAACGAGTTTTTGGAGTACAGGAAGATGTATACCAACTATCTTGCCGTATTTAATGATCATTCTACTACGGAAGAGATGAACGACTGGCTGAAGATGTGGTCATCTGCCTGGAAAAAACTCTTTAAACGTAACAGTAAGTTATGTTAATCCATTTTATTTGTGATTGTATTAAATGATTGACTAAATTAAAATAATTGTATTACGAACTTAGGTACTCTACAGATCGATAGCAGTGATGCTTTCCAAATTCAAGGAGAGTTACTTCGAAGTTTGATTCAAGGTACTTTAGGAAGAGACAAAGAACAGTTGGTTAATGCTGGATCTAAAACCCTCATTACTGAGTCCTTGTTAGGAAAAACTGCAAGGTAATGCTTAAAAATCATACATACAGGTAATATATAAAATATATTGATGCTGATAAATGATTTTTTTTATATAGCCGAGAATGTTCCAGTATTAAGGATGCTGCAATTCAAAGAAGTCAAATTTTGATCACAAACTTATCTAATCATACTTTTGAAAACAACTCAAAGGCAGATTTAGCTTATCTACAGTTGTCTCGCCTTTTGAAAGTGTTGTCAAAGTCATTCCCACAGGAATTTGGAGAAGATGAAAGTTTGTTACGACTGATGCTAAAGTGTTTATTAAGAAGTATGGCAAGTGATAGTAACGAAAGACTGCTTTTATTTCCGAGGATTCTAGCATTATTAGAAAAATTCCAGTTCCTACATCAGACTTTTATTGACAACGTAAGATATTAACCACCATTTATTGATATATGGATGAAAGCTTAAATTTTTATACTAAATCTTATTTTAAACTTTATAGGTGACCAGTGTCCCAACTTGGATCTTTCTTCCCTGGCTCGATCAAATTGTCACTTCATATCGTAGCAGTGATTTATCATTGCAAACTGTTTTTTCTCCCATACTTGTCCGATTAAAGGAAACTTATCCACACGCCTTTCAACTTCAATACAGTGATCTCCTTACAAAGTATGATTTACTATTGTTTTGCACATAAATACTTGCACCGCGATATAAAACATGAACTTAATTATTTTTAGGGAAACTTCCGATTTTCAAGAAACATATTCAAAGTCGCTAAAAGCCCTTGTCCTGCCAATTATTCTTCACAAAAAGTTTGTAGATGGTCTAGAACGTTGCAAAGTACGAAAAAACGTTGGGGCTGCAAAGAAAATGCTAATAGAATTCAGCGATAACTTGAAGATCTACACGAACAAGGATATTTATGGGAAAATTCACAATGAATATGCGTCAGAGGTATTATTGGTTGCTAATGTTAAAGTGAGTTATTGAGAGGTGCTCAATTTTTATTTCATTTTCTGCTTTGTAGATGAGTAACTTTGTACAGGATGCATTAGAAAAGCTAAGTGGTGATGAAGCTGAAACTTGCTCCGAGGGTTTATCTCAGACAATGTCTAACAATACTCCTGGGACTACTGATTTAGCATTTTCATTGAGTAATGTGAGCAAATTTCATCAAGAGAAAGGTAATTTAATTCAACAGTCGTTTTTAAATTAAACTACATGTATATATGTACTAAATATTTACTATTACTATCATAATAGTTCGTGAAACAATGAAATCCAAAGGATCACTTAAACCCATCAATTTGAAGGACTTGGCTCCTTGGTTAGACAAATTCCACCATACAATCAGTAATGAAGAGCTCGAGATTCCTGGATTGTATGACGGACTCTGCAAACCGGATGTAACGTTTCATCCTAAAGTAGTTTCATTTCATTCCACGGTAAGAATTTAAATGAACCCAAATCGGAATAAAACACTTGAGTATGTTACATTTCATTCCATTTTAAACTGTAGGTTGGGGTTTATTCATCACTTACCAGACCAATTAAATATACAATGATTGGAAACAACGGTAAGAAATTAGATTTTCTGGCTAAACATGGGGACGACTTGAGACAGGATAGAAGGATTCAACAGTTATTTAGAGTTTCGAACAAGCTGTTTAATGAAGATTGCAAAACACTCAAGAGGAAACTTCATCTCATAACATACTCGGTTGGTGAAAATTTATTATTAAATTATCAACTGTTTGAATTGATATTAAAAATATTTTTATACATTTATGCGTTTCTGTTCACTTCAAAATTCAGGTGATTCCGTTGACTGAAATATTTGGTATTATGGAAATGGTGACGAAAACAACTTCTTTGGGTGCGTTCATATGCAGTTCAGAATCCTTGAAGACTTTAAGAATAAAAAGCGCTACTGAACACTACAATTGGATCACAGCCACTAGTGGGTTAGAGTTCGCAAATTCTGCTCAGTATTTTCGATATCTCAACTCTGCAAAGAAAGCATCTCGTGGGGACGCAGAGAGAGAATTCAATACAGTTGCTTCTAGTATTCCTCGCAACTTGCTTAGGTAATAATATCTTGGAAGTTAATTAGTACTGTTCATGCATCTATCATTAGATTTTATATCCTTTGTTATTCTTGTAGAGATCACTTGCAAGAAAGAGCAGGGAATCTAGAGCAGTTTTTCAAAGTTCGCCAGGATATGGTTCGATCATACGCTGCAATGTGTATTGTTCACTGGTTACTTGGAATTGGTGACAGGCATTTAGAAAATTGTCTACTGTCGTTGGAAACTGGGTATCTTGTCGGCATTGACTTTGGAAGTGCATTTGGAGCTGGTAATACTGCACTGGAAATACCGGAAATGATTCCATTCCGTTTAACACCTCAAATACAGAGCTTGATGTCGCCATATGGTTGCAAAGGTATGATATAATTATTTATGTTTATTGAGAATTTTTAAAAAATGAGTTTAAATGGTTGTATTGTAAACTCTAGGACTATTTAAAGAAACTATGCTGTGCGGCTGGCGTTGTCTTATAAACTCATCGGACATGCTTCTATCAATTATAGATGTTTTCGTCAATGAGCGAAACATTGATTGGCTAAAGGAAAGAAAAGGACAGCAGGGTGCTCCTAGTCGAAACGAAAAGTGGGTGCCATTGATAGTGATGGAGAAGAAGTTAAAGTGTCAAAATCCCGTGAAGATACTTTTAGATGAACTAGCAAGCAACCGGCAAAAAACATTGATACCCGTTTACTCTGCAGTAGTGACGGACGGACGAGCGGAATTACTACAATACAATCAACTTACTGATGAGGGAGTAATCGACGCTCTCATCGATATGGCTACAGATAAGAATATCTTGGCGAGACACTACCACGGTTTGTGTTCCTGGATTTAGCTCGCAAAGTTCACATATTCACAATATTCTGTCGTCAAGTATTAAAATTTAAGTCAAATGAATTAATCCCGTTTTGGTGCAACAATTATAATACGGTGTCGAATCTGTGATCAATATTTATTAATCGAAGCCTTATTTTTATTCGAAAGTATTATTAAATAAATCAATAATTTCATTCCAGCACGGCGTTATTACTTATTCTCATATCAAACTGTGTTTGCATTTGCAATCCCTGAGAAATATAAGTTGGTAGATTTGGATAAAGCTTAATAGGTAAATCCCAGACCATAGTTTCAATATTAATATTAGTAGGACCTTGCCACATTTGGCCATCCAAATCATCCTTCTTTGGTTTTTCTTGAGGTCTCATACTTAGCTCATTAACGTCAGCAGTACTCGTAACAAATTCAAAGTGAAGTCGCCACTTCAATGTCACCAAATCTGTATAAAAACTAGGCGTCACATGTAGAGGGACCGGTAGTACAAAATGGGTTTGCTGAAACAAAAATTAATATCGAATTTAGAAGAGAATCACTCAGAATAATCGAATATTAAAAATGTATAAATACCAACCTGATATCCCACACACATTTCATGAAATTTTGAAAAGGAACTAACGGCCGGCTTTTGCCCTTCAACCTTTCTACATTCTGGTGTAACTTCCTCAGAGCTTTGAAGTGTCACTGCGAATTGAATGCAAGGGACATTCGATTCTGAAAAATCTAACGATCCTACAATATCTTCTCCGAGTTTGTAGGCTTGTTTGAATATGCAGAATTTTACTACGTGGCCACGGGCATTTGTTACGTTGTAAAACTTTTGATTCCTTTGAGATGTAACGATCTGCAATACTTGAAGAGCTGAATCTAAAGGAGTTTCTCTTTCTTGATCTGACAGAAATGGATTAGACGGGTGAGTGACATCTTCGCTTCCATTAAGAATAGCTGAATCCGTAAATTCTTGAAGCACCAGGGTTCGAAGAGGTACTCTTAACAGCCGAATCGGAGCATTCACCCGTTGGGTTCCAATCGTTAATTTGTAAGCATACTTGACCGTTTGACCTCGGAATGAAGGGGGACCTTCGACGGGAAATGTTTCTCTGTACCAGACTAAAAACAAAAAAATGATACACATTGCGTTATAGCGTTGCATAAATAAAATAAAAATATATGTGCTTTCGCTTACAAGTTTTACTTTCTCCAGGTAAAAGTCTCAGGTCACAGAAAAGAATGGTTGGTTTTGTGGAGATGACAACACGACCAGGTACATTTGCACTACTGGGTGCTCCTTGATTTTTCCCTGGACTATTTGCAGATCCCCCAGACGCAGCAGTGGAGAAGGAATCGGATCGACAAGGTGCAAATGAAGTTCGGCTGTTAGTTACAGCTGATTCTTCTGCAGTTAGAGGATGTTGAGCAGGAACTTTGACCCTTGACTCGCTCACCCAACATTGACAGTGGATTTGGGCACTGGCCCAAGCTAGCACTTCTTCTTGGTCATTCCACTGGGATTTGGCATCTGGTGGGGGCGATGGATTTTTAAAAGTAATCGCCACTTCCGCAGTTTCTCCGGCTAAGTAAGCCCCTTGGGCTAATCTTGCTGTTACTTCTATCATTATCGGGTACCAATGGTTCCAGTAAATTCCAGTTTGATTGATGAAACGAAATAATTTTTTAGATTTTGATTTTTTGAAACAGTTTTTTCAAAATATGTCAAATATCGACTACAAAACTACCGCGTCTTATGCATGTGATTTACCCAACTACTTTTTAACTCGATGTCATTTCTTACTTACTTCACAAGCTTTTTAAGAGTTTCTCAAAAAAGATGATGCTGACTGTTCAGATAACAATTTAATTTTAATTATCTTCAGTGCACACAATTGGCAACATTCATTTTTATCGTTGTTGAACATTGGAGTGAAAAACAAAAATAAAAATATTTTAATTTGAACAACAATTTGTTAAAACTAACGTCAAAAGTTATTATAGATGATATAAAAACTCGATTTATGTATTTACAATTTATATCTACCAGCCACTTGCTTCTTCTTCTTCATCCTCGAAACCTTCTATATCCTTGGTCTTTATATCAGCTTCCTCTGACACACCCATGACAAGATCAGCCATCAGAAGCAGGTTTTCCAAATTAGAATCCTATTAGTATTAGTATTGCATTATTGAACTAATTAATTAAACTACAAAAAAATTCAAATAAATTATAAACATTTAGTACCTTTTTGATGTTCAAGGGGAAGTATTTTACAAGGCTATAGTCATCAAGAACTCTTCCAATTGTACAAGATAGTTTCAAAAATTTAGCATTCCAAGGAGTCTCTTCTTCTTCGTGGAGAAGTTCAACAGAGTCGGGTTCTAGGAATCTTTCGATATTTTTTCGATCCCGTTTACTTAAAAGGTCCATTTTTGTCAAGATATTCATGTGTGGAATCTCAATATTTATCATTGTACTTAAAGCGGTTAAGGATCCGGCGATGAATTTGGAACCATCCGTGAGGAAATGAGCATCAATTGTGTATATCCCGCAAACACGGAAATTCCAGCTTTCTAGTTGCTTTACAAATCGTCGCATCATATCCATATGTGTGAACAGTTCGATTTGTCCTGGGCAGTCGAAAATGATGTAGTCATTATCATAGTCATCTCCAATCGCTGGTAGCAGCCAACTCTCCAAGTGGTCCATTAAATACCTAAACAAACCAAAACTTTATGACTCGAGCCTCATAAAAAACTCATTAAACATTAAACTATTTTGCTTACGTCATGCAGTAGATAAGGGCTCCATTGGGACCTAAAAACATAAACAAAATTAATTTTAGAATCAGAAGAAAATTAACAAGTTCTTAAATAATGATTGGCACACATACCTAATTGAATATCTTCATCTTCCATGACATCATCTACTTGAATCAATTCCCGAACATCTGCAAGTGGCTGATACTCAAATTTCTCGGCTGCCGGATCTAAATTAACTATCCGAATGTTTCTTTTCGTAGCCTCGGCATGTTTCTCCATGTAACTGCAATATGTACTCTAAAAATCAGAGAAAGGTGTACGATTTGAATTAAGGTTTAATGATCGATAGTGAACTTAATTACAAATATCATATGAAATACAAATACAATACAAAGACTTAAATTTAAATTGTTTAGGTCCAAAAAAATACTAAATACTAACCTTACCACAGCCCGCAGGGCCCATTACAATCTGAGCGAATCTCATGATTGATTTACTTCAGTTCTTAATTATAAATTCTACACAAGTAAAATGGTAATTTTTAATTTCAAACTTTGCGGATGGCAAATTGCAAACACGATTCATTTTGAAAAACTTATCACCCGCTGAAATTGCCAGTAATCTGCTCGATTTTATTATCAACTCACCCCAAACAGTAATATGTATGACTTTCTCCACAACTTTCTCTTACATGTTAAATCATAATTATTTACTTACTTTTAACAAAAGTTTACGGTTTATTAACAACATTCGTAGAACAAAGAAATACTATGATTTACCTAAAACATTTTTTTTTGTTAAAAAAATAATTGAATTTTTACAAGTTCTAAAAATAATTTCCATGGGGGCTTGGAACGTGTTATTCATTTTCATATGGATGATTGGGATGTTGAAAGAAGACATGATTATCGCTTTTATTGGCTACATTGTTTGCTGAAAACTCTTTCCGCCTAATAGCATTCCTCTTCCGAAGCTGCTTCAGCAGATCTGGCCCATCAAAGCTTTGAACGTCTAAAAAGATTAAGAACAGATATTCTATTTTAAAACTGATTTGATTATTGTATTGATTATTTGCTCAACTAAAAATGAAGAGCAATTACCTTTAAGGGCTGCAATGGCAGCTTTAATATCAATATTGATATCCTCATAGTCAGGCTCCATTCCATTTTTTTTGTAGTCATGAATCTTTTCTACGATGCCGTGGATTTGCTGGGCTGTTGCTTGTCTCAAGCTGTATTTCCTTTGAAGAAAGGTCGATTCGTTTTGGTAAATAATTTGCTCATTGAGAAGCCTTCCTCCATAAATTGCCGAAGTGAATCGGTGGGTTCGTTTTGTAACAATGTTTGTCATATCATAATACCGTTGAATTACCACAAGAACTCCGAGCACTTGAAGGACTACAAAGAGCACGAAGGAAGCCACGGTGCCAACAATACTTTTCTGGTGACCGTAAGGAAGCCTCAGGTTGTAAAATAATTGGATCGTGTCATTTCCTGCATGGATTAATTGTGCAAAAACTAATGCCCATAGAATGTTTGCAGTGTCCGATCGATCTGCAAATAGAACTGCAACGCACATGAAAGCGTGAAATATATTAACGACATGATTCGCAGCATCTCCCGAATTAATTATGTGTAGACAATTGTATCCTCCATCGAGATCTTGCTTTTCGAATTTAGAGTGCTCGACTATTATCCGGTAGCTGAAATTAAGTATTATTTTTTTGTACATGAACTGAGAATTGAAATGTATTAAAACAATTAAGACAGATTTTTAAGTAATAAGTACCTTTCAAAAATGCATATACTAAAATTGACAAGTATGATCAAATGAAAAAGACCAAGAAGTGTCCAGTTCATTTTTTTGCTTCGCTGTCTCCATAAACATCCGAGTCGGTTTTCCTCATCTTCTTTTTCACGTTGTTTCTGATCTTCTATATTTCCCTCTTTTTGATCGAACTCTTCGACTTTCTCTTTCTTTTCTAGTTCATCAAGTGCAAGAATATTGCCTTGCTTCTTTTGTTGTGCTTCCATGAGAAGTCTATTCCGACTTTTTTCTGGAAGAGTTTGGAAAAATTCGGAGGTTTTTAACATATTCAATACCTTTAGTGCTTCCTGATCTGAGGTGTCATTGTTCCAGGTATCCATATTTGTTGTTCCCCGTAGTCGGTGTCCTTCTCCAACTATTACAGCTACCTTTTTACGAACGGAGGTCCACTGTGAAGGAGCAGGGTCTGGCACACCAGAATTTCTTAACGCATTTTCTTCATTCATTTTTATGCATGGGCTGTCTAGTTTGCACTGGATTAGAAAATTAGATTCGATATAAGGGAGCTTTAAATTTTTCAAAGACACACTTCACTCTTGAAGATTCAGATTGAAATCATGACAAAAGTATTTATTCAATTCAGCAGCAGTTAGATAATGTTTACCACAAGAGAAAAAAAAATATTCCTTAGTTACAAGTTATGCGTTTATAGTTTTGTGCGTATATAGTTTTCAACGAAACTAGAAGCATACACATTTTGCATATAAAAAAGCTGCGGTTAAAATTCTGATCTATTTTTTCATTTTTTCCCAAAGCTTGACCCTAGTGGGTTTATACGGAAATTGACCCAATGTCACATTTTGCATATACATTCTTTGTTGAAAAGAATATATCGCATTTTTGTGTGTTTATTTAACTTCATCTGAACTATGCACTTCTTGTTTACAGAGGACTTTTTCCTTCTCGAATGATGCTTAAAAGTTGTTTTGCCAAAAAATCGCTTAGCATTAAATAATGATTTTGCCAGTCACATATTTAGAAAATCCGATTTCGGACCCATTTCGGTCCCAATATCCATGCTACACTTATAGACCCGTATAGCTACATTTTATAATAATGAAATATGCGGGCGTCGGTATATGTATGCATACGGTATTTATGTTCTGAGAAAAGTCAATCGTGCACGCAATTTCCCTGTTTACTTTTCCTACCTATATACTTTCTAAACCAAGACGTGGAAAGGTAGTTTTATTCTACATTCTATGTATAAACCGATTTCCCGTAATTTGATATACAAATTCAATCCGAAACCGGAATGCCTTGCTGTTGCAGTGGTTCTACAATATTCGATGTTTTTTGTACCTATAACATACCTAACTATACTGGATTCCACTCTCATATCTATCCTTAAATGCTAGAATTTCTCATACATGACCCTGTTTGACTAACTTAATATCATTGACCATAGTTAGCCTATTTTCTAGTGAAAGCATGCATTCTTCCCATAACCGACGAAAGCTCAAATGCCACTTCATTCCTCTCATCCAGTGGGTTGACTTTCTTTCGCAGTTTTCTTCCTATAATTTTTTCTTATCCGCATTCCACACGCAATCCTATTCAGATCGAATTCAGAAACCATTTGTTTCTCCAAGAGCTTATTTGAATGCCTAATTTGGCATATTTTAGAGTTTAGAATTGTGCATTACAAACTATAAATAGAAACCAGACGCACGTAGTAGTTTTAAATTCGAGTGAAAGTCGAGAATTTCAAGGATAAAAAAATAACCATTAGTTTGTATAAATCAATGCATTAAAATTTTGAAAAATGAAGAAGCGAAGGTGGATTCCCAACGCCAGTTCACGAAATCCATATTCACATCCAATGTCCAAAATGGACAAACACTTGGCTTGTGTGGTGTTTTCGGTAATATTTGTATACTTATGGATCATGCTGGTCGTTTACTACATTGACAATCGGAGTGACAATACTATAATATATCCATTAGAAAGAAAAGGTCTGATATTGGATTTAGAAAAGGAGTCTTTCCATTTCGAAATAAAAGGATTCGAATACTTTAGGAAAAGTCCTTTGAAACGCCGACCAAATCTTGCAGCAAATAAAGTCTGGTTCCTCCGTCCCTTAAAAGAAGGAAGTATTGAGATGAAAAATTTACAAGGACAACTAAATAAGCCTACTCAAGTGTCTATTCTAATCAAATATCATATTCCATGGGGAAGTCGATCTAAATTAAGTGTGAGTGGAATCAATGATAAAACTCATGAAGTTGTGACGACTGAATTGACTCAATATGGACATGGCTACTGTACTTCAGTTATATTTCTGGGCCATGTACATGAGGTAAAAAGCAATCAATACTCAATGTCATTAAATATTGAATTCGTGTTGGACTATTGGCACAAGTCACAAAGCTTTCTGATTTAATTCTGTAGGTACTAGTGGAAGGTACAGTCATCGTTAATGGAGCATTCGTCATTATTGACAAGCTCTTGGTTGGATTGGGCTTATTTGTATTTGATGGACTCGATGAAGAATCTTGCTCATAATCAATTAAAGTTATTTTCATATAAAAAAACTCAGCTCATAAATATGTCGACCATTTCCGTTACTTCCGCCGAAACACTATATTACATTATTAGAGTTGACCAAATGTTGTAAATGAATAAACTGAAAACATAAATTTACATGAAACAAAAATCTTAAGATCCAATCAAATAATTTTTATATGGTTTGGCTATGTTCGTGTGAACAAAGGCTTCAGCTCAATATAAGACACATAAGAACCTGAAAACGCGGGAAGTATTCTGCCAATTTTATATTATTATCATACTTTCACCAACTTTCTTATCGTTTCGTTTCTGTTTTATTAAAATTATAAATGTACTACTACTACTAATTAAGTAAAGAAGGTCGCAGCATTATCTTGAAAAAATGGGAGACCTTTCCTCAGCTTTTTTTGAATTGACAAAAAAGATTCGTAAAAGTTGTGAATCAGTGACCGAAGATAAGTGTAATGTATCTTCTTCTTCCTCTTCTGGATCACAAGAGATGATGACCGACGAAGACATTTACGGTGACTTGGAATCCTCCATATTTATTTCTAGTGATAAGAAAGCAGTTTCAAATCAGGTATTTATATAATATACACTATGGATTTCAAAATATTAACAAAATGAAATATGAAATGAATAAAAGTGCTTATCTAATTTGTTTGTTTTTTCTTTGTAAAGGAATCTGAACAAAGACTGCAGGACGTACTGAAGGAACAAGAGATCTTAAAAATGGAATTGGGAAGACTGACCAAGGAGAATAATGCATATGCAACCAATATTTCATCCTTATATTTAACAGCCAAGACTCAATTGGATAAGAAGAATTTTATTATTAAGCAACTCCAGGATAAGTAGGTTTATTTTATATCACTTCTTGTATAAATATTTCAGAATGTGTTTAATTAACGATTGCATTTTGGATTTGTATAGGTTGAAGACTCTAACCATAGCGAATGCACAGCGATCCACAATGTCGAGAAAGGAAATTGAGGAAACTCTAAAGAAATGTCAGGAGGCTTATCAAGAAACTCATTCACAAGTTGTTCTAAGCGAGATACAACAGACTATTAATAGAATGAAAAAGAAGGCAGCTAAATTTTCAAGTAGAAAAAAGCAGTACAAATTTGGAAACATGTCATTATACTTTCATCAACATCAAGGCTCATTTACGAGATCTGTGCCCGTAACATTTCCAAATGCATCCTCCGCCTCCGTTAAGAAAAAAACGAAATCGAAAATATCCAATAGTAGTGCTACTCAAATAGATTTTAAATGAATTTTATTCAATGTGCCAACTAGTTATTATAAATGAGTACATTTTGATCAACAAAACTATCATAAATTTAGCTAAAAAATAAATTTCTCTATGATTTTAGAATATTAATTATTATTATTTAACTTTTTCTACATCTCGTAAACCTCATTTCATTAAATGGTATAGCACTCTGAGGCATGAGAGGAATAAACTACAAAAAATATTATTAATTGGAGAGACTGGTGACTACCCTGGGGATTTGAATATCATAATAACGTTGCCAACAAACGATTTGTACCTATGCCTCTTTTTTATCCTTGAGGTCCATTTGGTACTTTATACTTCGCCCCATGGAATAGAGTGCAGTTAAAGCGACAAACACATTGACGCTGAACAAGGACCAATTCTTTGGTATGATGACTAAAGAGTAGCGTGACCATATGACCCCCGTTGCGGCTAAAGCTGTGGTTTGTGGAAGGCTTATCTTCTCTGCAGGACGAGACAAATCCCCTATTCCGGCAATCACCAAACTCTAAAGACACATTAAAAATCATTATTTTAGTTTAGAATTTTTTAGAAACTATCAACTATACAAAATTTGTATTTCGTTTGAATCAACTTACCCATTTGAATATTGGGGCCCAGAAAAAAACAGTTTTCGGTCCTGAAAAAAAAATCATTGGTAAATAAATTGGGCCATACGGACAAGCTGATAAGATACATATATAATTAATTAATTAATTACCAGCCTCGTGATGCCATATTTTTTGGAATTTCTGAGGTACAAATTTATCCAATTTGGTCATAGTTCGCAAATAGACTGAAGAAGCCATGATTTACTCAAATTTTAAAATAGTAAACCTTCGAAAAAGTGTTCGAAGAAAATTCAAAGAGAAAGAAGAAGAAAGGCTTTGAATTTTTTGCGAGACTTTCCTCGTTACTACTGTGCCACGTGTAATACCTTTTAGCAAGCAGCAAGCTACCTTTTAGCAAGCTAGCAAGTAATGATACCTTTTAGCAAGTAATGATAC
>JAQGBQ010000169.1:0-35416 GCA_034698485.1 Vertagopus arboreus
TAAAACGCTAAATAACTCCCCACGGAATAACTCCCCCCTCTTTTGGAAGCTTTGAAACAATAAATCCCCCCCTGAAATAATCCCCCCCTAAATGTCAAAAAGGTAAAACAGGTGAAAAAACTGGAAAAAGGTTAATGTTTTAATCCTAATGTAAAAATTAGCCAATCCAACAACAAAGTTTGGTTATTTTCTTTCAGTTTTTTAGATACATTTTTGCTGTCTGGCAAGGAACTATGAATATTTCTGAATAAAGTAGGGTTACATTTTGTGAAATTGACCTTTGAATTATTAACTCCCCCCCCGGAATAACTCCCTTTCCCGGAATAACTCCCCCCTCTTTTAGGAGGTTTGAAATATTAACTCCCCCGGGGGAGTTATTTCGCGTTTTACGGTAATTTAAAATATTGTTGAATTATATTTCCATTTTTGACCATTTCATCTTAATAAAATCAAGTGTCGTGTTCATCAATTTATGTACTCTGCTAGATTTAATTGAATTACATTGTCTGCTTTCTAAAGTTAATGAACCTCTTTCAGTGTCCGTTTGTATAAGACTTACATAAGAGTTGGGACTTGGAAACACATTGTGAGGAATTTTCTTGCTTCAAGATGCAATAACAATGTCCTTCTTCGTCGTTTAGCATTGAGATTGAGTAAATTAGATTCTTTTCACAAGACTTGAGATTAACAGAGTGAATAGGAAACTCAAGGTTACAATCAATTGCTAAGTATTCTCATTAATTTCTTTTAACACGTTTTGCTTTTATTTCCCCATTTCAATACTTTCATATATTACACGTACTGTCTCCATTCTTTGTCATTGCTTTTGATTCTTTGAGTGGAATTTTGTAATAAGAATCCGTCTACCCTTTCTCTCGTATTTTTTTGTCAAATAAGGCCTAATTCGATTCAATAAAACATTTGTAAGATTCGGAAACAAATCAAAGATGATTTTTTAAACATTCATCAAATAGATTCAACAGTATTCGATGCTGTGAGACGAATATTTGAATCGGTTCAAGTTTGAAATCTACACCACAACCACATCAACCGTGCTTGAGAATATAAAGTCATGCAGCAAGAGTAAAATTTAATACCGTTAATTCCAAAAAGCAATAATTATTAGGAAAGTTTCAAGTCGACAGTCCTAGTAAGTGGGTATTTTGGTTGAAATTTGGGAAAGTTGCAAGTTTTAACTCTAGGGAGCTTTTCATGCGTGAGAGGAAATGAGACTTTAAACTTTTGTGATTAGGAATTCCAATGATTGCTCTAAGTAGTTTCGATTGAGCTTTGTCGTTCTTACGGTCTTTCAAAAGTTTAGACGACTCTCTTCTTCACGGTTCATTTAAGAACTGTATCGATAAGTTAAGCATGTAAGATTAGAGGGGACTTAATAAAACTTGAAGTAATTCATCAAACTTGAAAATATTCTTAGTAAAAAGAAGTTATCAAACTTTATTTGACTGCAGTTATGTCTTGATACCTTAACCTAAATGTATTTATTATAGCATCAATAAGAAACAAGCTAAATTAAATCTATTTGGCTCATTGTGAACAGACGGAAAGAAACTGACACCTCTGGCGAATTGGATAAATCGTTGCTAACAATTTTTTAAAGTACTTTGATGTTTTCGAGGTATTTCTATAGGTACAATGTGTAATTGGTAGTTATCCTTGAGAGAGCCGGATATGTCAAAAGTCCATAGCATTCTCCAAGAATTCAAGTACTTTAGCTAATAGATCATATGGCTTTTGTCCCCCGTAACGAACTTGAGTAGATGTTCAACTCTACTAATGTGATGTGGCTGAGTAAAAGTTGTGATGGAAATGATGGTAAAGTGAAATAGCCCTAGTGATGATGTGATGTAGTTATACTTGAATAGGGAGACACACCTACTACGCCACAAAACATTCGTCCAAGTGCAAGAAAAACCAAAGAATAAGACTATATATAGTAGAGAGTGCATATACGATGAAGATGATGATGAGAATGGCGTCCAACATCAAGAAATGAGACTTGGGAAAAGGAAAGCCAAGTAACCATCACCACCACTACCTCGAGACCAGAGATTCGTGAACGGGTACTACTGGAGAGAGAAAAGCAAGTACAAGAAACTAAAAATGAAGAAACTCAACTAAAATTTATGCTTCCAACTTAGAATCGTTAAGAACTTTTCGTCTAAATCTCATTTCTGGAGCGCGAGTGTTAAGTGATCTTTTGCGAATGTTTTATTTCATAGCTACCACATTTTTCTTGGCGTCTTCGGTTGCCCATCTCAAGTCCAAGTTAAGCAACACAAACTACTTATCTCCAAACTGGGAGAAATGCCCGTCTCTAGTTACTTTTGTA
The DNA here is from genome assembly GCA_034698485.1 of Vertagopus arboreus. Lineage (NCBI taxonomy): Eukaryota > Metazoa > Arthropoda > Collembola > Entomobryomorpha > Isotomidae > Vertagopus > Vertagopus arboreus. Next base: position 2,351 of record JAQGBQ010000169.1, read on the forward strand.
ATACCTAGTGGTATCCAGTTTCTAAGGAGGAAGTAGCTGCTGGGTGATATAGAAAGTTTAGTGCATTCAGATACAACCATCAACCGACATGGACAGATTTCCTCTCAGTCAGTCAGCCAACTTCTTTCAAAGAGTCACTTAGTCAGTACACAATTTTGTAGGAGGTTCAATTCTTTTCGTGTATGAGAAACATACAACAAATGTAAAATGGTCTCCTACATATATATAGGACATTTTGTGGAAAGTTGATGAGTTCAATTTCAATTCTTTCACAACCAGGACAAGCTTGATTCCCGTCTTATCGGAAGCTCTTCTATGCTTGTGTGTAACTTGAAATCATACTGTGCCGCTTGAATGTCGGAAATTTATTTCAAGAAAGGAATTTAGAGCTTTGAACTGATACAATGACTTAATGATTTGCCTCTTTGACTTTTTCCCTTATGCTGGTTCAACATCACTTTTTCAGATGCTACTCCTGATTGTATCAGTCAGATTGGAAACGTAATCCCCAATTTACCAACCATGGCTTACGAGTCACAAAATACAAATATACCTATATAGATCTCAATTTGAAAGTCAAGAACCTCTGTGTGCTTTCCAAGTTGTTATCGATTTCTGTCTTTTTGTTCAAGGCGTAAATCATTATTAATGACTCTTTTTTGAAAGTTTCAGGGAAAATAATTTGTAAAATTATTTTGCACTAGATTTAATGGTTGCGATGTAATATAATCTTTGATGAATACAACATGGAAAATATTATTGGTAGAGCTTGCCTACATCATGCCATATCTTGTGTCAAGAGTGTAACGGTGAATGGGGGACATGATGGTATTAGAGCCATGAGAATAGACAGGATAAAAGAATGTAGAATAAGTTTAGGAAAGAAGGAGAAGAGTTGGGGAAAGTTATCTTTGGACCGGTTCCAGATATTTTTGTCTTTTATTTCTCCTCCCGACAATTCTCTCGGATTCTTCTTTATTGAGATTCCAAAAGTAGATATTTCAACTGCCATAAGGGAGCATTGAAGACGATTGGTAGTGGTCTTATGCCATATACAAACCTATATATACAACCCTCTAATATAAACGCTATGAATGTATCGTTGTTCTTGTAGTGGACTTCCCAGGCCAGGGAGTATCCCATTTCGCAATGCGAGAATCGTTCCAGGGATTAGGGTGCTTTATTCAAATGGGGTCTAAGGTTTCCTTGTTCACATTTTGAAAGAAGAGAGACTCAAGGCTCTAAATATGATGGACTTACTTATGGATACGACATGATATATATATATTTTCTCTTTTATTGTCACACAGCATTATTTCTTTTTCCATATGCACAAAATCTAGATTAAATAATGGGTAAATTGGCAGAAAGAGAGAATCACTTGCCGAAAAGAAATATAATAAAACTATTCAATATGAGATGCAGATAAATACAAATACATACTTACAGATACATATTTCACTCTTAAGGTCTCGTATAATTACAAGTGATGTGTGAATGCCATAGGGATTTACCTATTGATGGACTGACAAATCCTCGGTTTTGTCAGTAAATTTGAGTATAGAGATGACAGAGTTATTAAATCCCATCAAATTCAAAACTCATTCACGGAGCTGTCAAGTGAATTAATTACGCGATAAGTTGTTGAGTAGGAAAACCTTTTAGGAGCTTATACTTCCTTTTCTATATAAACCTTACAGTAGATGAGTGGGACTAATTCAACCTCAATGATTCCTCAAATGAAGTTCATATGTACAAGGTTCTACACTTTTTGAATTAAATACTTATCATCTTTTCAAATAATTCCTCGATAAATATTTCAGGAATTGCCATCAGTTAAAACTCCTCAATAGAATCAATCAATGCAGAATAACATAGTATTTTATCGAACTTTGATAAGGATTTAATGGTTGTGAAATTGTAGTATTGTTTTTCAGTTTTCTAGAAATTAACCTATAATTTTAAATAAAACAAAATTTCTGAATTTTCGCATTTTAATCTAGCAATAAATTATATGTAATGTAAATATTTACTATTGAACCGATGCGACTTTTGTTATGTATTACTGTTACAGTCATAGTACAAGTTTGATAATTTACGCCTTACTACAGAAGAAACGGTTTGATCAGTTTTATATTAATTATGGTAATTCTACAAATTACTTTTAATATTTATCAACTATTACCTTGATTTTGATACAAACAGTTTCAAAGCACGGTAAAAAAAAAAAAAAAAAAAAGTTCCGTTTCTCATTACCAAAAAGCATTAAATTATTCATTAACAACTTTAAATTTAACGAAATTAGATAGATCATACACTAGCAAAATATGCATAAAAGCAAAACTTCGATTGTAATAAAAAACTTAAATCCTAATTAATAATTAATCTAAAAACTTTTAATTTTATTGCCTGTTTTATTTTGGCTCATGCCTTGCAGTTTCTACTGCGATGGATTAAATTCGAATTCAAAGTAATCTAACATAGTTATCAATTCCTCTTGAGTGATAACCAATTTGTTTCAAAACTTGCCTTTTACAGATTAATCATTTACAAAAGTTTAGGCATGACATAATTATCAATTACGTATGTACGTGTTACGGTTATAGTATAAAAATTACCAAATAATCTAAAGTCTTGTTGATACCAGATCATATGATATTCAACTTTAATTCTTAGGTTTTACAGTTCCGAATACTACTTCCGTACAGAGCACAGGCAAAATATTTTTGCATATCACAATTTGGTGTGACAACACCAAATTGTGCCCATTTACATGCACAATTGCCTTATTCAGCTGTTTAATGGAGAAATTTACAAGAATTTATTGGAGAAAATTTCTCATTGAAATGCAATGAAGAATACAGAGATAATGTAAAACCTTAACATGGACGACAGAAAGAGATCATTTCTTTAGTAATTACGCTGAGTTCTAAATACAAATTATTATGTTCATAGCAAACTAAAGCAAACCTTATAAAGATTTATTTTATTTTCCAAACGAACGACTTATGCTTAGAAATTATGCAAGTAGCTGCTTTTTAATATTTTAACATTTTATTATTATACCATCATATAACAATTTATAATTTTTTACTTTTCATCTGGTTACAAACTGTTTAATATTTTTAAATAAATCTAATATTGTTCTTGGAAAGTTAGTTTGGCCAACTTTTTAAAAAAAATTTATTGATGCTTGTATCTGAGAGAAAACGTTTTTCTGGTTTTTTTCAGATCATAACTAATGCCATTTACAAGAATTCAAAATTTGAATTATTTTGAAATGAAACATACAATGGAGATGAATATGTCAAACTGTGAGTAGACACAAATAAAGTGATTATTCACATAATATTTTACTTCGTTTTATTCAACGATGGAAAAGAAGACTATTGCATACTTTTCCATAAAATTGATAATTTTATACAACTGTAATGCTAACGTTATCCTTCAAGAAAGAGATTATCGGGGCTTTTGACAACTCGTGTTCTCAAGGTGGTACAATTCAAGCTGATCATTTTGAGAAAACATTAAAGCTGAAGCTAGAAACAGATCCTGTCTAAATCATTTCCTGCCTCCGTGTCTTTAGTCTCGAATTCAGCTTAATGTACTGGATATAATATTTTTGGGAAAACTTGCACATGTTTTTCTCGACTACTTGAAGTATAACTTGAGTGTTTCATCCTCAATGGCCGTTGGTGCTACCGTTCTGTATCCTTTGATCTGATATGGATTACATGGAACTTTTGCTGAAGTCTACTGAACCGTTTTTTACAAGATCATAATATTTTCTTCCTAAAGTTGACTATACATGGTCTTTATTTGAAGCAGTGAATTTATTATTTTCAAATAATTTAAATTAAAGATGCAGTAATTTCAAAAAAAAAACATTGAAGTCGCAAAATAATTCAAAAACATGTGTACGTCATAAGTTCTCTCCGAAAATAAAGTTCGTTCTTAATATTATTGGAAAAAGTCCTTGTGGGTTGATTGGTTTTAGCAAGATCCGTACTGAGAATGAGAATTACCACTTTATCTATTATTACCCTGGACCAATGATGAAAAAGCGTATTGGATCCATGAAGGCTTAGTACTTTCACTGTGTTAATAACCCTCTACTAGATTCTAGATTGAAAATTTAACGCCTTTTGTATTCTTTTCTAGTCTCCAGCCAGATGAAGAATGCATAGCTTTTTACAGGAATCCCATAATGTTGGACACTATTGCAATTTCAGTCTTTCGTACCATCCAAACAGATACATTTAAGAAATAAGATTATAGTTACAAAGAAATAATGAAATCACTCCATGAGCGAAAGGAACAAGAGTGCGTTAATTAATGGGAAATAAATACAATTAATTTCAAACGATAAAACAGTATTGAGAATCCAAGTCTCTACTACATAGTTTCCTTTCTTTGAGAAATATACCATCTTGAATAATACAATACGCTACACTATTTTAGACTTGTCTAATCACATGTCTTTCAAGTTTGTCGGAATCCAGATACTGTCTAATGCTACATAAATTAGTTTTGTCTGAATTTTCTAATACCACAGAATTTCAAACCAGATAAAGCACTTTGTACAAAGTTAGGTGGATTAGATTTACGAAAGGAGAAATGTTACATGTTTTCTGGATTACATTCACAATTATTTAAAGGTTGCAAACCTTTAGTTTGATTAGAATTTCTTATGTATTTCATAACTTCTTTACCAATATCAAAAAGAGAAATGTAAAAAAAAAAGATGAGCAGTCTGATGTATGGTTTATGAGATTGTGTGGAGGAAATTACATAGCTGGAGGGGATTTGCAAATAACATCCTATTAGAATGAATCGAAACGAGATTGCTTACCTTGCTTGAGGAGTATTCCGGAAACGATGAGGAGAAAATAGAATAGAAAATTGTGAGCAAAACTTTCAGGAGCCATATCATGAGCTCATTTTCTTTTCAGATCAACCACCGTTCTTCTGTTGACTCCTTCCGAAACTAAATCCAAAGCTGAGGTAACTTTATGCTAAAAGTAACCAGGGTTCTGACGTAGGGAGTGGTGATAATTCACCTATATATGTCAGAGCATCATCATCTCGACTACTTTATATCTATATAAATGTGTTATACTACCGACGAGTGTCAACGGGTATTAAAAGTTCTCGAGTTCATTCTATGAAACGGATAACTTCTGATTGTATATGAATGTAACGTGTCACAGGTGTTGGATTCTACTAAAGGAATGCCTTTTGGCGTAGGCAATAATATAAAGAATATTATTATTATTATTCAGAGTCACCAAAGCTGCACAACACAATGTTATATAAAAGTTTTCAGAGGTCCTTTATCATACATACATTTTACAATTCCTTTCAATAGATCATAATGTACTCTTTAAAAGATGTTTAGTCATTCCCTGACCTCGATAAGACTTGAGGTGGTACTGATGGATACAAGTTGGGAAGGATGATGATGATCGTAGTTAAGTTCAGAGAGACACGGTAGTAAAATCCCCATGGAATAGGCTTGCTCACTATTACCCGTAGAATACATTATCATCTGGTCCAGGGAGTCATCGAAGTAAAATCCATGAAAGTGGTGGCAGTGACGGAAGTGTTGATGTTGTTGTTGGTAGAAGGGTGTGTAGGCAGAAATAGAGGAGTTGATCAAAAACACAAAGAGTAACAATAAGGATTTTCCCAAACTCCGGGTCTCGGTAACTTTCCCTCTTGTCCTATACCTCGAGAAAGGCTGCATTGCATTGCAAACCGAGTTCTAGTTTTAGTGTAACAGTCAGTATGTATGTATATATATACTTACATGTATATATATGTATGGAACTTACGTACAATCCTAGTAGAGCTGCTGCCTTACACACCCATCACTTTGTAAAATCTTTAGCCACTGCTGCTCCTTTCCTTATGCTTCCACTTGGGATCGGTCCACACTCGCCTCTTTCCGATGTTCGAGGTACTTGAGATAATTAAGATTATTCCGCCAACATCATGACAAACAGTACTCATGAAGAAAAGTAATTCAATTAAACTTCCACTCTTCACTTTCTACCTTTTTCCGAGTAAAAAAAGTAAAGGGAGAGATACCCAATCCAATCTCTCCGCATGTTAAGATACTTTCACCACTTTCTCCATTCTAGGAAAAACACATTAGAATTATTATTATTAACAGGGTTCTACACAATTAACACAAATATGATTCAACTTTTCACATATTCGAGTATTATTCTTGGTTAATGCACAGTTTCTTTACAATGTTTACAGTTCAGAAAAGAAAGCACAGATAACAGTGTAGTAATCTTATAATAGGTTTAATGACTAAATATGTTCCATACTGGTTAATTTTAGACTTCACTTTCTTCGTCCATTGTCTATATTGAGGGAGAAAGTTTTCCACGAGGTCTCTTGCAGATTACCGATTCTTGGTTGTTTGGTGGACCAAGAGTTTAATAAAGGTAAACTCGGATTGCCATGCACCTTGTTCCCTGAATGCGGTGAGTATATTTTTTCTACACAAATGAGTATTATATTAGTATTAGCAGGTGAGAGGTAAATTCGGAGTGGTTCGTGTCTGTTCACCGTCTGGAAAGTGTTTGGCGAATGTCTTGGTATTGTGTGGTGCGGGCTCAGCCCCTTTGGAGTTGGGTGTACTCCATGATGCTTTCCCCACCACAAATCTAAAGCCAATGCTGTGCAGTCTCACATGCTCGGCGCACCAATACTCCCGCACGTACCAAGTGGAGGATCTTTATCGACCCGAAACACCCGAATATCGGACACAGGGATCCTATACCGCCAAATTTGCAATTGTCTTCCCCAATACTTTCTCTCGCAGCCACCCTGAACCCCTCCGACTGCTTTCTCCACTTTCCCCTCGTCATTCAATGGCTGTTGGGCTATGCACCATCCAAATATACTTATGTAACCCTCCCTTTAGGATCTCAAGCCAAGGTATGACTCTCTTCGTATGAGAGTTTGTTAGTTATACTTTACTACCAGAGAGATATGTGAAATACTACACCCCGGCTACCACTTCCCATTATTATCACTGCATCCCAAAACTACTTTTCTTTCTCGGTTTAGTAATGCTCAACCTACAACTACTTCTTGTACATTGTAGAAAATACCAAGAAGAAGAAAAATAATATCACCAGCAGGCATCAGCAGGAAGAACGGCCTGGAATTGAACTTTGTTCCGTTTTCCTAACACTTTTGCCACATTTAATCAAAGATCCTTATTGAATAGCCTTCTACCTTTTACCCATTTGGAGATAAACGGTGCCTTGTTCAGTCAAATTATTGTTATGCTTTTCTACCTCATCCTTCTAGATTGGTCTCTTTTAATCTAAACATCCTCTTCTAATTGGCTAGGTGAGTTGGAAGTCGGACTTGTTGGAAACTTGGCGTTGAATGTTACAAGTTACAAGTCAGTAAAAGGGGGTTTGCCCATGTTAAACAATCTTCGTGAGAGTTGAGAACTCGTAGAAATTGACATTGAGAAGGAAGGAAATAGAGACTGATGTATTGTTATTAAGGGTAAATAATAGTACAAGCGGCAGGGAATGCTAGGATCCACTTAAGAGGGAAATACTGACTGACTGTTGGAATTACTTGGAAGAGAATTTGTATGAGAACACGAGGCTCGTGAGCTGTCATTGTCAATAAAAACCCTGCCTGGTTGTCACCTTCCATTGATAGGAAAGCAAATGGATGGGGAATATTATTCGGATTATTACTTGTAGTATTCTCTGCTTAGCTTTTAACTATGCATTTTAAAGATAAACTGGCAGATACATTTATTCAAAATTTATTATACGTTTTTTTTAAATAAATTTTAAATTATATTATTTGAAAGGATTAACTACTTAAATATTAAGGAAGTACCAATAGATAGATCGTTCTTTATGTTTATAAAAATAACTAGTAGTAAAATTAATTCAGAAAGTTGTCTGATTTTAAAGCACAAAATATGTGTGGTTATCTTAATGGCCTGCTCAACTTTACACATTCTTTAACCAAAAATAAAAGCAAAAGAAAGTAACTATACCCAAGAATATATTTATTTAAAACTCATTTGAAGTCATTGTTATTTGCTGACAAAAATACCAATTATGCAAACTTTAATAATTCTCGTTTGAAGAAAACCTAGAAACTCAAATATAATGCATTGAAATATTATTTCCTAGTCTGTATTTGACCTTCAAATCCGGTTTCGTGCATGATTGAGTTTATAGCTAATTTCTAAATACCAACTTTTAAGCAAAAATCCTTTCGTATTCTTGATCCAATTGCACATCAAATCGTCCAAAACAATTGTGGTTGGACAAGCTAACAATTCTGATAGAATTCTCTAGCAATAAAAATTGTAGGATAGTTTATCAGTTAGTCAACTGCATCTCGTATTTTACGGCCTATTTGCCACCTACCGATCATCAATCTTCGATGCCTCTAATTAATCTTTGTATTCCGTGAACCACATTCGAGCAAGTCTTGCTTTCCGTTTCCCCTTTTATATTTTTATACTTATACAGAGATTTCCATCACATCTTTATCTCAAGTCACGATTTATAAACAAACAACCGGAATAACCTACGTTTCATGAATCATAGGTTGTACTTAACTGGCTTATCGTTATCGCAATAACACCCGATCGAATTGATGGATTTAAAGCCGTTCGCTACTTTCGAATGATACAAGGTTTTTTTTTCTTCAAAAGTGTGCAAAATTTGGAATGTAAAATCTTTAATGTAATTAAAATTGAAGAAGAACTCTGATGTCATTTTTTTTTTTTTTACAGATATTGATCCAAAATGATTTAACCTTTATTAATGATGAATTTAAAAATATAAAATGTTTTGCTTCAACAATTTTTAATGAATTGGGATTACTTTTGATTCTGTTTTCGTTGTTAATCATTAAACACAGATAAAAATAGACCAGTTCATTAAATTATTTGTTTCAAACTACAAAGAATTCAAAAGTAGCATGGTGTTATTTCATTCCAAGTAATACTCTCTGATTGTCCCCTCGATATAGGCATGAGCTAAATATGTACAAGAGCTCGTCTCGATTACAAGATACCTGAGAAGTACGGGCTAAGCTGGACAATGTTATTTGATTCTCATAAAGTGATTTCCTTTTATTAAATCTAGTAACAACACTCTTGTAACCCAAACCACCACTACAAATCTCTTCAGATGAGATGCTATCGGAAGGGGGCAAGTGGGTCGTTTGCATGGAGATTTCAAGAGAAGACTTTCTAAAACAAATATAATAAAATTAGTTCAGGTTGACAAGAACGAATGCATTATAAACTTCTGCTGATCTACAAAGCACAAATGCTACCATCAGCATCAGCATGAAGAATATTAGGATCAGCAGCCATCCTCATCTTTTTGCTTTCGCCGTATTTGATCATGTCGTGGTGCGTATTTGGTTTGGTGGATCATATCTATCTGCATATCTACACACGAACCAACAATCCTCTATCTTTACAATATATCAAATGAAATGCAAATTATTCAATTAAAATGCACTAGAGCTCTTAGAGGAGACCAATGGAGAAATACACATAGTGTGGATCTACATACACACTACTTATTACAGGATATACTGCTAGAAAGCTCATGTATAATGGCTTTACTCTCAGCCTCATCATGGTTGGCTTCTCTCAGATTTGTCTATTTTCCAAACTTCTCTACCTTGTTTATTTCATCTTTATTGAGACACCATAATTTACACAAGACTGAATTCATGAAGCTTGCCTAACATCCATCAGATGTTATATCATTTTATCATTAGAATAGTTATCTATGCTTTTCCAACTACAAATTCATTTAGTTAAACTTCCTCCATCAGCAATCCTACAAAACTTAATAGAATTCCTTAGCAAGCCTGTATTCATTATATCATTTCAGATGCTCTACCAAGCGGTGTGGGTAGTCTGAATGCTTATTAGATCATCGTTGTCTTTGTTCTCATAATAATATTAGTATGAGAAATAAAACAAACTCGGAAGGCAAAATTTATCTAAAAGCGCTTTTATTTTTCAAAGATGAGACAAAAACTGAACATTGTGATAACCTTCTTGAACTTTGACTGTTTAAATCTAATGTTTAAAAAAAGTACAGTAGTTGCTATTTAGATCAGTTCATGAATTTATAGTCGGATTTAAAGGGCTTTGGGCCGTAGACTTTTTTTTTCAAAGTTCAAAGTTGAAGAAAGTTTTCCTGTGCCACTTACTACTTCATTTTGGTTATTTTTTCAAAAGATTTTTTGCATTAATTAGTTCTGATTTGTTATTACAAGTTCTGCCTAAAAGTTTGCAGGATAATAATATATATCTAGTAGGTATAAAACTTTTCAGTACTGTATACATACATACAGTTTCAAATAGACACATGTACCAGCTTATAGCTGGCTACTGCTCTGCAGTACCAATTAGTTTAAGGTATTCTACCAGAGTCATGCAATCCATCCTGAGGGCATTACATTACATAATTAATATAATTGAAAACCCCTAAGCATAACGGAAACTCAGTTTGAGGAATTTAAAATACAAGAAAAGCAGACGGGGAAAATAATAGGATATATTTAACTGTGTTTACTCAGTAGAATAACGTAAATTAAAGAAGGCATTGTCAGATCTCCGACGGAACCTTACCAAGCCACACGAACAACAAAGTCTCAAGAAGACATTCAACCGTATTTGTCCTCTACACGATGAATGTGAATGAATGGTCCAATCTTCCATCCTGCTAGACCTGTATCGCATCTTGTCTGCGGTTGCGGATTATTTTATCAGATCCCCAAAGGAAAACTCGAAAACTGACTCAGGGACTCTGTGAGACTGATCTTGACTTCATGATTCGTATCGTCCCACTAGGCTGTTTTTGCATTTTTCATTTCATAAACTAATTTATTATAGAGTTTTTAACAATTGATACTACAACAGGTAATAAATTCATTTCGTCTCGTTATTTCTAAAACACAAGCTGTATATTTAATGCGAATTTGCTTATTGAGATACATAATGTTTTTATTGTCCATTTTTAGCCAAGTAATAAAATAATCTTAATACCTCTTGTGCTTTACAGGTCTAAAAAATTCATGAAGGTGTTGTTCAAAGTTAATTTTTGATGATTTTCCTCTTCTGAGTTGCGTGTGTTGTTGTTCTTAAATATAAGGTACAAACTATTTATATTTCAATTTTAAATTGTACAAATAAACTTATTTTATTTATATAATGTCTACAATATTTTACAGTAAACAGATGACATAGATTTACGAAATTCCAAATTACTCATCAACATTATATTATCTAATGCTTAACATAATTTTATGTCTAATTTATTTTCATGTCGATGACTACAGTACTTAGAAGTTGTAAGTCTAGTCCTAAATAATTTAAATCAACATCAAACTGCACAAAGCATTTCATACAGAGATGTTGTTTTACATATCTATAGACTTTACATTTGAAAATGATTTTGAAAGATTGAATGAAACTTTACAAGTAAATTGTAGTAAAAAAAAGCTGTTAACGAATTACGAGAAACGCATGGGAACCATTTATAGACTCCAAGGCCATGAACCATAAAGCCTTAATTGACTTGGGTGTATGAGGTAATTATTGTCAAACCATTAGACGACGGGTTTATAATAGTGGAGAAAGGGAAATCTCTCAACTCTCAAGGAAGTCCCAAGTTCCAAAGAGCAGGATCTGCCTTTATGAAAGATGCCTAATTTTGTAGGGAAGTTTTTGAAGACAATAAACAGGAGAGTCAAATGAAGCAAGCATAAAATCATTACGGAAAGAAATTGAGCACTTACACAAAGACTTGAGTTGACTTAGCAAAGAAGAAGAGTTGCAAACTCTATGGTGGTGGTAGTGTTTGCATCGTCATCATCATCATCATGGAAATTAAAGAAAGGTGAAGGAATGTAGAGGATTTTAAGTACGGACAAAGTTTTACAGATATACATTATAGATGCATACTCCGCACCCTCTACTTTAAGTTACATATACATACATGCCTTTTGCGGAAGACTGTTATTTCGCGTGCAGACAAAAGGTTTTGAAGTTTTGGAATGATAATAATAACAAACTGGGAGAAGTGAGCATTAAATAACGTCAAAAGAAAGTTTTGAATATTTGGAGACACTAAAGAGATTATTCTTCACATAGAATTTTTGCCTACGGATATACACAATATGTTACCGTCCTTAGATGCATATGCCATCAAAAATATCTGCAAAGTGTTTTTTTTACTAAAATGATTAGTAACAAAATATTCCAGCACGATTTAGTAGTAGACAATAAAAAATATCCACTCGTTAACCTATGCAAAAATGTACATATAAATAGAAACAAGAGGGCTTATAAAAGAGAAAGTACTTTTGGGTTTGTTACAAATGGGAGTCGAATTACTTTGAGAGAGTATGTACAAAGACCAAAAGAGATCTGTCTTTCTTTGTACAAATATTCATCGTCGGTGAGTTGACTTGACTTAGCAACGGACAAGATTGGAAGCTGTTATGTTATTGGTAGTATATGGTATGCTATATATGTAGGCTTGTCTCTTTATCTTTTAGGGGAAATTCTCATCTCACCACAACAATAACAATTATTAATGCAAAATATCCCTTTAGCCATCATCAAAACTCTATTTCATCCCACAGAGGTGCAAAGTTTATCCAAAGGATAGAGAGAATTGCATTCAAGCGGATTCATTCAACATTCAACTACCCGGGGCTGTCTGTTAGCACTTTACTTGTACTTTACAACTTATACTGAAACTGAAATATCTCGAATAGCAGGATGGAACAATATTACAAGAGGATATTTTATAAAGTAACTGAATCGTTCGTCTTTTTCTCCATTCAAGACACACAATGAGAAGGACACTGTAGTGAACACAATGTAGAGCCGTTAGTCCTCTTTGATAGGGATATTATTACTACTTGCAACTTTTATCTTTTATTTAAATGACTCACTAGAACAGCATCAAAATCTGGATAGGGATCAACTTCATGGAGGAATGAAACTCTTACAGAAAGAGAACAGGAAACATGTCCAAAAACAAACAAGGAATGAGTGTTATCCATAACTATCTATGGGCTAAATTCGTATGTACTATGCATCCTAAGCAATACAAAGTAAAAATGGTTAGTTTTCTCTGCGTCTTTACTGTTGTTATATATAACTCTAGTCATAAGTTGGCACTTTCATGTTTCTAGAGACCTAATGCTTATATAAATTTGCAGATATTCTCCGTATTACTACTAGTAATATGCTATCATGACTCTCATCCCATTATATTATTGTATTATATGGAAGGTACATCCGCATTTCCCCATACTTTGTACTATTCTGTTGTTTTTCCGTTAGTGGTGGTAAAAGCAAGGCTTCTTCTACTTTCAGACTTTGAGTTTAACAATGCTCTATGTTTTATAAATACGTACACTCCAAGTTTCAGTTCGTGTTACAAGTTTGAGTCTTCAAAGTATATAACGTATATATATATACAGATGATACAGACGTTAAATATATCTGAATAATATGCAAGAGGAGGAGCAATACATAGTAGATCGTAGAAAATAACCTAAGGATGAATGTTCCCAGGATTACGATGATACTCTAGATTCTAGTAGATGTATCTCCCTCCATGTTTCATGTAGTAGTAGTAGTAGTAGTAGAGCTAGGAAGTGGATGAATTTTCTCTCCATCCAGCCTGAGAAGAGAGAAGCTAGCTAGAAAAGAAAGTGTGGGTATTAGATACGTTAGAGAGATCGACGGGTTGAGGGAATGTAGCAGACACATTCAGTTCGAATAGCATCAAATGAGGAAATTTTGAGCAAATATAGTCAACCAGTTCTAGCACTCTTCTAAAAGTATGGTAAGAGTAGCAGTAGTTGTAGTAGTAACAGTAGTAGTACCAGACAGTATGGACTGAAATGATGGTGGTGGTAGTGGTACTGGAAGTGTACGTGTTTTGAGAAAAATCGAATGAGAAAGAGAGATGGAGAAAATACCCAGTAAGAGTAACTAGAAAATAGTAGGCAGCAGTCAGGGGGTGCATACAGCTTCCACCCATATAGTCTATATATATATAAAGTACTCTGCTATAAAATGTTCTCATGAAAACCGGCTTGGTCCATCGTTGCCGACTTTCACTTCTGGAGAAAGTTAGCAACTATGTAGTATGTTCCGAGTTGAATCGATCTGTGCAAAAACCTACTAAACTTTCTACTAAACTCAGCGTGAGAGCTGAGGCTGAGACTACGAGAGAGGAAGAAGAAGGGCGATCTTCAAACGGGTTGGTTAGGTCTATCTTGCTTCTGATATTTTGGTACTTGGTAGAGTTTACCGTTGGCACCGCACAGTTTCAAATGTACCAAGAGTATCGCTGGGAGCATTCATTTCATGCCAAACTCTTCTTCAGCGTCGAGTCTCAAAGTAACGGGAACAACTCACAACAGTTACACTTGGCTTGGCAACTACAAATATGTGTGCTTTCTCCTATAAGATTATATATATGTAATATAGATGCATAGTTGAATCCTTTCTATCCGATCTGAAGGACCTACTTAGAATCTACTAAACGCAGTCAGGATGTAGAATTTAGAATGTAGAGAATATTATAGCTTCTCTCTGCATGTCCTGTACTTTCAATACATGTAGTAGGAAACATTCCCAGCATCTGTCAGGAGCCCTTGTGTATCCAATATGCTCTACAGCGTAAGTTAGTATAATTTCCTCATGACATGGAAGAAAACTTACGTAGAGTAGAAGAATGGAATACCTTCAGTACCTTCACATTTTATGCATAACGTTTCCTTTCTCCCTTCTGTTCCCTGCTGGTGTGTTGGACAATGTGAATTTTGTACTTATCTTGAAGAACAATTTCAGGCAGAGACAGAGGTGTCTGTCTAACCAAAAGTGTTTGGCAGAGACAATTTTTTTGATTCTGGAATTTGTAATTACGGCTTACGTTTTTTTATGAAATAAGCACATTGACTTCATATGTTCTATGAATTATCTCTTGGACACAAAAAAGGTAGCTATAAATGCTTTGTTTTCAATTGTAGAATTAAAATGTTTTATTAATTATTGGCTATATATAATATCTCAATATAATTTAAGGTATGTCTGCAAGTAAATGGTTACTCGATACTCCCGTAGTCATCATTATAAACACCACTTTACATTTAGAGGGTGAGCGGTATTCATGTATATGAATATTGTACAGAATACATGTTAAATTAATGTTACGTAGGTTATAGCGTATTTACAGTAGTGTCAACACTCATTAAGAATTCAACAACTCTCTTATTCTAGGTAATAAATAATTATCATTACGGTAATAATAAAGGTAATAATAATAACGCACGAAAAAGTTTCAGTGGATATCTATCAAAGTCAATCGTCATTACTTAATTAAGTTACGTTTGGCCTTACTCTATTTACTATAAGACTTATTATTATTATTATGAACAATTTTTTAATTAAGTATAACAAAGTTAATAATCAAAATTCAAGTTCCTTATCACGTATGTGCAGCAATACATTCACAAACTACTTTAGAAATATTCTTCTCAGTTTATGTATGTTGTCTCATAATTCTTAATCTGGTATCTAAACTCCACGTAAATCTTCTACGTTTTCTTCATTCATGTGTGCACTTTCACTCTCATCTTATGAATGTCTCTTAGGTTTATTTATTTGTCCACTTTTAAAGTTATTAAGTCTCGAATCCGTATTCATAATTCATATAGAAAATGTCTTCTTTCACTGGTGGGTGGGCTGCATACTATATCCGACTCGGTTGTAAATATACCTTCTTGATTAAAAACGGTTGATGGATTTCCTCCTTGGAATATAAGGTCTATATCTAATTTAGTACTAAATATATATTACGAGCCTAATTATGAAGAATTACACTGCAATTAAGCACTTACTTAGATACCCATTATTACAGATTATTTTTTGGGTGTGTGCAGAAGAGAAAGATTCTTTAAATTTTTAAGACAGCAATAATAAGAAGACTCGGATTCAGACCTGCTGAAAACAGTATGGGTTCATTCAAAGTTCAAGATTCTATCCAAATGAGGCAACTCTACATATATAAAACCCAGAATCTTTCTAGAAATATTATAATATTGCAATGTAAATGTACTATGGGATAAATACATAGTTACATATTAAAGTGAGGTGTATTAAGTTTACAAATTTTTTTTAGAATAAATCTTAAAGAAATAATAATAAGTGGTCCTACTTAACCTGGTAAACTGGTAAATGTCTTTCTAAATAAGTTTTTAACATAATATTATTGAGTAGTTACAATTGACAATAATAAAAGTTTGAAATCAATTTTCCCAGCAGTTTTCAAATTTCGATGTAGTTCTTGAATACAATTTAAACTAACCTAGAATTACATTTCCATCCGCATTTACAAATAAATTTTCACCAGCCAACTTCATGCATACTTGATATAGCATTAGAACAAAACAACGTTTTATAACTTGAGATAATTGTATGAATAGCAACTTGGCATTTACTAAAATTCATAAATTTATATGTTCATTTCATTATTCATTTTTATGCATAGTCCTAGAAACCAGGTTTAATATCTTTACGGGAAGAATGTGTATTGCTTTTACCAAGGAGGGTGTACTGAAAGATCTGCCAAATACATTAATAATGAATTTATTTGATAACTATTTAATTCAATTTGTTTCATTTCAATCAATATATTCACAATCCCTTTCACTCAAGTCCAATGAGCAATTATCCACCTTCTTCTGCAATATATGACAATATTCTGTACCTGATAAAAGACTTTTAAGAATAAGCAACTGATTATTGAACCTAGAAGACATTAATTACAGAGAGTGCCTGAAAGGGTTGAAGGAGTCAAGCAAATGAAATTGATTCTGATCAGTATTTATAAGCTCTTTTCTGATTGTATTGTAGATTGGTGTATTGTAGTTCATCATTATTATTTTCTGCTAGCGTATTATCTTCACCATTTATCCTTCATGATGACGAGTTTAATAAAACTGTAAAAATGGAATTTACGAAACTACAATGCTGCAACTGAATGTTAGCTAATTGTAAGTCAGCTTTAGAGTAAAGGAAGGGATCTAATCCATTTTGGAAAATATTTTCATGTTTCTTATATAAAAAAAACAAGAGTTCCCTGATGGATACAAAAGGAAAATAATCTTGACTCTTAAAAGCTGATTTTGACATATCTGCCACAAACTGTCCTACTTGGGAAGAAAACTGTTACAGCCGTGGTCATGGCAGTTTCTGCTGTCTACGATTCTAGGATAAGTGAATTTGCTTGACCCCTAACCTTTTGTAAATATTAAGCACCAGCAAGACCACCGCAGGTCTACAATGGCTTTGAGTTTCTAGTCAATCTTATTTAACTACTACTAGTAGCAACGGGGGCTATTGCACGGAATTCTTTGAATACTGTATATATACATGTATAAACCCACTTCTTACTTTCCTTATCTTATGCATTATGAATGAGCTTTCTTGATAACAGAAGAGATAACCAATTTTTACTAAACCACAAGTAAGGTAAGGTTTCCTAACTTTATTTCGATAAGTCATACGTTATATTCCACCCTTTCTGGCCTAGTATATGTAGGGGCGTAGGATTTTTAAATATAAGAATGTATTCGATGTATCTCTGTATGGCTTACAAAATCCTTTTGAAACTTTAAATATGAATAATATGTTGTATCTTTTTATAGTAACCTTTGTAATATTGTATTCATCTAGGATGTCTAGGATGTCTACTATAAGAGTCACGATGGCGTTGGTTTTTTATGTTTGGTACAACCAGTATTGACCTCTTAGATTCTAGTAAGAAATATCAAATGCAAACGGTAGGGTGTATCATAATAAGAAAATGTTATTCAATACGACTGTAGAAAAATACTATATACTCAGAGAGGTTGAGCAAATTTTTAAGATACACAATGCAATCAGAGGAAAGTTTGGAATGGAAAGAGAAACATTACTTAGAACACAGTATATATAATCAATATATTTAAAACAATCGTTCTCAATAATTCACTTTTACTATTTTGAGATTCAATGGATGAATTTGTTTGCCGGATGTAGAAGATTGTACGAATATCCATACCATGTTAAATTGTGTATAGAATGGGTTCAAAAAGGGCTAAATGACCTGTCGGACAGGTTTCAAGGTGATACATATATATACGTCCAACTTTCTAAACATAATGATATGCTGTCAAAACAAATATATTACAAAATCATCCAGGTGAGATGGAAGGAATACGATGGACTTTCTGTACGATACAGTTTTTCCATGTATGACTATGCGCCACATTCCCTTTGACACAAACTAAAGACGAATCCAATTATTTCCAATTTCAAACAAAAATATGATATCAGTTTGAACTCTAATCCTGCGTTATATTTATATGTATCGTCAGCCTGTCCATTCCGCAGACAAATTGACATGTAAATTAAAATATAACCAAAATAAAAGTCTAATGACCAGGGTTTGAGAAATGTGAATGCTACTGAAAAAATAAGTAATCCTAATCTATTTCTAATATGATACAAACTCATTTTGTTTGAGAAATAATTTTTTGAGATCTTCCATGATTACTGTGTAAACCAGGACAGAAAAGATAAAACAAGTTGGATGTAAGTGTGCCCGGTTTACTTGCTTATACATCCATTTCAATCATGTAATTCAAGTTAACCTCAGTTCAGTTTGCTATGCATTCTAGAGAGAAGACGTTCCACTTAATAGAATGAGAAACCTCTGAGAAAGGAAATGAGAATTCTGGTAGTCATTGAGCTGGAAGGGCTAATGAGACTGAAATCGGAGTGGTACGGAGAGCGTAGCAGGTTTCACGACAAATAGTATAGTGCACCAACATTGTATGAAATCCTACCCGACTGCTTTCATATTTTTAGAAGGATGGTCGAGATATCATGGCTGAGTAGTGGGCTTGTACTTTCTCCGTATATGGGGTTCTCAAAAAACTAAGACATGGTAAAAGCTCCAGTCATTTCAGTTTAGTCGACTTGTCGCCCAACAAGTACTGAATGTAAGGGGAACATGTTTACGTCCCAGATTAAAGGCTTAGAATAATGGTAAAAGTATTTTATGTTATATTATTACCCCTCAATTTTACTTTATGTTCCTACAAATACATACCCTTCTCCTTCGAGCTTTCGAGTATCGATATATTTTTCTAAGAAGCCCCTCTAGATAGAACAAGTAAGTAATATAATATAGTTTTGCACTTGAGTATAAAGGTATCCAATCTCAAGCCATTCCAGCTCATTATGTCTTATTAATGGACCCTATTAGTCATTTCATTATTTTCTAGCAAATCCAACATAATGGATCCGTCAAAAAATTGTCTCTCCCAGTGTGACAAGAAAATAAGGAACTTTCAGAATGCATTATTTTTTTCTTTTAAAGTAAACCAATTTTCCACTTTACATTAGTTTTGTGTGACGGACAGGTAATGAAAAATGAATTCCGAGTAAAACACTAGCCGAAATTCATACATAATATATATCTAACTATAATGTAGAAGCTTCACATATCAGATTAATGAGACAGGCGTATGTGCATTTACGTTCCATGGTTCATTTATTAGGACTAAAAGAAACAAAAGAGAGGAGGAGACATAACTTGACAAATAAATACCTCCGCCTGTACAACCTTCTACATACACTCGACATACATAATTAATTCCCACACCGGCTGTGTGAATCTCCCAACTCAAAAAGAACCTACAACAACAAAGCGACCTGCATGATAGCTGAAATAAAACGACATTTTGAGATGATAGTGCTGTGTTTGTGGTGGTGCCATGTTACCTAGTAATAGTGCCAATTATGATGATTGATTCAATTTACGGCTGAGTGAAAGTGACTGCGCTAGCTTTTTAGTTTACATTGCATCGTGTTGTTAGTGTTGGTCAGTTGCTTGTATGACTTATGGAATGAAAAGGGACAGTAATGGATTACATTACTACTCAAAATTAATCCTGTCTGATGAGATTTGATAGAAACATGAAAGTCTCTCCAAGTCCCTCTTATACACTGTAATGTCCATAGAATGCTTTCATACTTTTATATTTTGATGCTGTAAATTATTTTACTATTTGACTTTGATGTAACATTTAGTCTTGGGATCAAACTCTTTCAAATGACCTGCTGATTTATACTTAATGCTTCGAGTTGCGAGTTGGCTGGTAAAGTATCTTAAGTTTTTTGTTTGAGCCGATACAAAAACATTACAAAGTTACTTAACCTATTTATTTATTTATTTATTTATATCTATAGATTTAGGTATTTAGCTTTATCTAGCATTACTCATCCTGACTGCACCACAGAGTTTATAATCTTTTGCACCATTTTCTAAATTATTCGCTGCAAGGTAACTACAATTTAATTTATTTCAGGTAAGAGTTGCTTTATGGGTTTCAAGTTGTATATAGCAATAGTGATGTACATTATTAATAATAGATAAGTATGGTGACGTAAATCACAACCTGCGTCCATAGTCCGTATTCCCACCCACACACATTCACGCATGAATAACTTATGTGGCGTCTATAAATTGTATTGTAATACTATTATCAGCTCTAGAGTTGAACAATTAACCATTTTTAGTAGTATTATTATTTAGTGACACAGCATACTACAAAATTTTAATCATTCCTGTTTAAGATTGTAAGGTGTAGCTCTTTATTAGCAGCCCATGGATCCTTTTGATCAGAGAGACCCACAGACTCTTCCAAGTGGCTTGTGGTGTAGCTCCAAAAAATCATTGATGATGATTATAATAACACGAATTGAAGGAAGGATTCCATTGGTAATCATTGACTATGAAGACGATCAGAATCTATAAATTTTGTATAACACAAGTTTTTTTAAAATAATGTGGTTCGCCACTCCAGACTGTTTGAAGACGCAACATTCAACATTTATAATTGAAAAAAACTGTTCCACTTGACATGTTTGTTTATGTTAACAGAGATTAGGACAGTTTATATCGGTGAGGCGATCTTGCGATAACGTTCTTAATAAGAGAAAGGCATACATTGTGTGTAGCAATATTGATTTTACATATATGCAGCAATCGGCAATCCTTTTCAGCTAGGATTATTTCTTCCGGAATTCCAAAAATTACTACGCAGGCAATGGTTCAGTGACCCAAAGATTTCTATAGATCTTGGGGATTTCATGGAAACAATAAAATCTTTTTGTATTAAACACGATTTGAAGTATTTATTTGTGGTGAATCCAAAATGTAGGAACAAAACTTGATCTCATTCAGGAGGTAGATTGCAGATTGGAGATTTAGGTTATTGATATTTGAATTTAATTTTCAAATTCTGTTGCTGCTTCTGCTGCTTCTGGCGAGTTAAGTTTCTGAATGTAATAATGATCCATTGTATTTTGTGAATAGAAATCCAAAGCTTGTCAGTAAACTCAGCCGGATTTTGGACTTTTGTATTTTAAAACAATTGAAACCAAGCACAATTTAAATTTTCATCATAAAGATACGAGACTTTGACAGTTATAACTTTCCTTTAGAAGTGGATACTCTTCAAGGCACAAAACAATCCACATATGAATTTATAATTTAGATTAAAATTCAGAGCATTCCGTAGTGTTTAGATATGGCTTGAGATTTTAAGCACAAAAAGTAAAACATTTCGTTGCACAAGAGATGAAGAAGAAGAACAATTTAGAGAATGAACTTGTTTTTATCATTATACACAACAAGTTTGAATCACTGAATTCGTAGTAACCGTTGCCTGCATCGTAATACAATCCAGCAGAGTTGAAACAAGGTTTCCAATTGCAGCACAGCAGAGGGGTCATCAATTTGCTTATATATTTTTTTGTTGATTCGTTGATTCTTCTTCTGTAACATTTTACTCCAAGATCGTTATCTTCAAGACACCCCACTGCACCTCACTGTAGACAGAAGGAGGAAACATTGAGACTTTTCACCCTGACAGGTTCATTACAGCAAGGGAAAGTCTTCCGTGAGTTAAGTCCGTTAGAAATCGCATTGATAAGCAAATATTATTTATGTACCTAGAGCTAAAAGTCTAAAGTGAGTTTTGTGTTATTTATGTGCTTTATTTTATAGTAAGTCGTTGAAGGATGTCCAGTAGTACGGGTGTCAGGGCAGGTGAAAGGTAGTACATAGTAGGAGTGCAATATGTTCTACCAATATTGAAACGTCGGAGAATCTGTTTGGAAAGTAGAATAAAAAACATGCAATAATGTATTTCTAACGACGTCTATAAATTAAAGATTAATAGTCTGAAAAGTTTTTTGTTCAATTATATAATCTACTATTATATTGCATACAACAGCACCTCGACGTGATACTGCTTTTGCCTCTGATATTTTAAATATTTGTAAACTTTAAAACTTTAAAAAATTTCATATGTATGTACATGTTACACCAAATGTCATATCATTTTAAAACCACACCATTCAATGAGTGCTGTTAATAGTTTATTTTATTTATGTATATGTTATTTGCTTTATTCTGAGTGTTTTCTTTTTAGCACCACCAGTCGAAATTACTCCATTTTATTGGACTCCATTTAAAGTTTTGCTAGTCGAGGACAGGAAAACCACAACAGGATTCAACATTTGACTATCTTTTTGTTTTAAATATATCACTTCTTGGCTTATTTTTTTCATCATCTGGTTGATTCTCAATGAGCTCGCCATCTAATCCAAAGCTAGCCCATGCTTGTAAACAAAAATATGTAATTTAGAAACCATTTGAATACTTTACACTCTGGTACATTTTTCATTCATTTTCAATAAAATAAAGTGTTTATGAGTATAGAGCTTACCTTGTTTTTCTGGAGCAAGAGTAAGGACCATAATCCATGGAATTGGAATTTAAAAAATGAATATCAAACAAAAAAAACTAATAAAGTTAACCAGGCATACGGGTGGAATGGTTCATACGTCATCCTTGTTGAATAAGTCGCTGCAACAAACTAAATTTTTTGGTTGCATGCATCTTGCACATCATTTTGTAACTAGTCATCATTTAGGTAAAGGTAGGATAGGAAGTCGGTTAGGAAATTGAATTTTTGGTTTAAAGGAATCTTCGACTTGTTCCTGAGAATAATGATGTACAGAGTTGGATGAAATCTTTTCCATGGTTAGATTGATTGGTTATTAAATCATAATAATATTTTTTGGCTGGTTATATTTTGAGGCCAGATGCGGAGATATCAGTTAATGTAAAGTGTTTTGGATTTGAGGCAGAGTTATTTGGTCAGACGGCTTTTGATTTGTTAGCTTCTTGATGCTAGAAGTCATTCAAGCTTGGAATAAATCTTTAGCGAATTGGAAAAAAGATGATGAAAACATTTACGACTGAAGGAGATTGGCTGTTGATTTTGTGAAGTTGACCTTCATTTATAGCACACTCAAATGAAGAAGGGAGGGCAAGTTGAGGAGACGACAGCGACAAGAGATAAATGTCAAATGGACCATTCTACGGCCAAGTCCCTGCTTTCTTTCTCAGTATGTTGGATATATGTTGTTGAAGCAATTCCCACTGGTACCGTTGTCCCGGATTGCTTTCATATAAGGTAAAGCTTGACTCTGACGTTTCTCATCAAACCCCAAATGGCTAAGGCTGGCTATGGTCAAGTAAATATGCTCCTCAATAATCCAAGATTTCTCTCCTTTTGAATTATAGATGTCTGCTCCTCGACTTGATACGTATTTAGTGGTGCTGAATTTCGTACCATACAGATTGGAATGTGTAGGTGTATGTGTAAGTACTCTCCTTTCGATTTGAAAAGGCTCAACCTCGTTTGTATGATCTCCATCTCCTCGACCTCGATCTCATATCATGTCATAAAACTATCGCCAGAGAAGCAGGAAGAGGACATTTCATGGGTACAAATGAGGCTTGTATAAGGTTTAAAATGAACGAACTTTTTCCTCGGGCTGATCTGATTGCGGATAATGGTGTAGAATCTTTACAGCTTTTGATCTTGATCCGGATGAAAATAATAACAAACTACTGTGAAAGTTCCACGTCGAGCTTGTCTTGTTGACTTGAAATTTTGAGATGAGCTTGTTGTTTTTGTCCAGGGGCATTCGTGAGTGATGGGACGAAAGTAATGTTTGTGGTAGAGTGGGATTGGACTTTGAAAGTCATTCAAAAAGTTGGGGACAAAGTCATCAAATTACTTTATAATGGTTTTCAATGAAGACCAAAGAAAAAGTTTACTATGTAGAGGACAAGGTGGTCTTGGAAATGATTTTGTCAAAAAAAGCTAGCGGAGAAAGTCTTTAGTTGTATAGCAAAGTAGCAGTTGGCTCGCTATACAAGGAATGAAGGATAGAAAAGATGATGGGAATAAGGCTAGGCTGAATTAACAGGAGAAGTATGGCAGGAAAGGGATGGGAATTTATTTCTCCAACTACTGAAACGCAACTCCTGGGTGTCCAAATAGATGAGAATTGTTGATGTGCTCTATCCAAGAAGTGGATGTTGAGCATAAAAGTTGTGTTGGCTACGATGCTCTTTTTTTAGAAGTGAAAGCATCAGACAGAACAGGCAATAAAGGAAAGAACGGGATGGATTCGGCCACTCGAGCACAATTGAGCTAATGCCGAAGAAATTTCCATTCTTTGTCATTCTTGGTACGTGGTGAACGGGGCTGGGGTGACTTGGACCCCTGATGCGTATAAGCTGCAATCCACTTGATCATTGGTAATGTAACTATTCAATTCACATCTGTTTCTGCAAAGTGTCGCCCAGTTGACTAGCATTTCATATGAATACCCTCGACGGTCGTTTCTAGAGGGTTTTCAGCTCAGCTTTTATCATTTTCTGATCCTGACTTAAAGACGGGTTTGGATTGCGGATTGTAAAAGTAGTAGTGATTCTACTACCGGTTGTCGAGATGGATATAACTATCGTCAGAACAGCCCTGGAGTAGATGATGGTTGGAGTTGAGTATTCGCCAAATGCTTTACATTACATCAGCTATAATCTTTTGTGTAACTTGTATCGCAGAAGGAATCCTAACTGAAGTTTATTTCTGCAAAAGAATGAAGGACAAAGTTTCTGGCTCATATATGGCTTGCATGGTTAAGCCAGAGTTTTGGAAACCTCTCATCCTTTGATTTTGTTCTGGAAGGAAGAGGAACATCTTCTCCATTTTCTTATTCTTATTCTTCAGAGTTAAAAGTGTGAATGTTTGGGTGGATTGCTTTAGGGTCGGTTGGGCTGGAGAAAGTGGTCGTGGAGAAAGTGAGCCTAAAAACCTTGGAGCATGGTTTCGCATATCAATGGACATCAATAGCTACCAGGGCTGTAAAATCATTGGGCTTTTTTTATTTTATAGATAGTCAGTTGTTCAGTCCCCAGATTGTCTCTGGGTAACATTTGAGCTTGGCCAAATTCAAGGATTTTGAACAGAATCCATATATACATATATATGAAATGTTGGATAGGGTCCTTCTCTTTACTTTTCAAATCATGAGGCTCACTGATTTTGTCCTTCAGTATTGATGAGCTTGGCTTGCTATCATCCATCTGTCTGCTAGCAGTTTGTTGAGTGCGCCTTGGCTTGAGTTGAAGAGTTTGGTTTATATAATTTTATGAACGTAGCAGTTGGTCATTGGAGTTTTGGCAGTGAATTTCGACTGGTGTTTGGTGTGATATTGAGAGGTAAAATGGTATTTACCAGCATCTCAAAGAATGGTAATGGTTTTTGTTGCTAATTTGAATGTATTTGAATGAAAAGTTGAGCCTATGAGTCCTTAACCTGTAGGTCGTGTTGAACCGGTGCATAATGTTGATGTTGTTGGTGTGGTGAAATCTTATAGCAACGGCATCATCATCATCATCATCATCAAGAACAAGTCTGGTTTGTAGTAGGTTAGTAGGTATGGTTCTGTAGGGATGGTGATCTGTTTACTTTCTCAAGACAGCAACGGCTGTAACGGCAACAGAAAAATTTGGTTATTGATGTCGTAGACGTATTGGATTTTTTTTTGGTTTTCTGATTTGAGTTGTTTTGTGTTTTTGGTTTGGGTTAAATAAATCCAGTTCAATTAACATAACATGTTGTTATGTTCAAGGAACAAATACCTGTAACACAAAGTTAAATAATCGTTAACAATACTTTTTTATAATTATTCTTTTCTTTGAGCGTTTGATTCATTTAACCTACTAACTGACACTTGAATTGTTATCACTAGCTTTTGAGTCGTATTATTAGTATAGTTACCGATGATTATATGACAGGCATTTTTTGATGCATTGTTTCATAGTCAATTTATTGTGAAGCTATGAAAAGTTTATACTGTTCATTATTATTTTAAAATTTTACCCTGCCACTATGGTCTCAATACCCTCTTTCACCGGACATTTCGTTGCCATTGAAGAAACAATTTTATTAATAACCCTACAAATGATACGTCGATGGAAATGTACTGACCCCCTAATTCAATGTATTGATTTGTTTCTTCACGTGTGTGCTACGCCACTGATAAATTGCCCCCTTAATAACTCCGAAAACCGCAAATTTCCGCAACTAATTTTTTTTGTAAAATTTTCCTAATTTCTTGCTTGATTTTTTGGATATAACACCTTAGCGGGGTAACGGGGGGTAAAATCTCCATGTTACTCAAATGGCAACGAAATGTCCGGTAAAATAGGGTATTGGGACTATTGTGCCCTGTCACAATCTTGGTACTTGAAATTACATATGTCAAAGGAATAACCGTTACACATTTAAATTTTAAAAAAAATTAGAAATATGATTGACAGAAACTGATGTGTTTTTATGATACTGCGAAGTAGTCGCAGTGCGAACTAATGATTCAGAAGCTTTGACGCTGATAAAGAAACCGTCTTATTTCAACGTTATTGCGATGGCGTTGCGTTTTTTCTTAAAAAATGATGATTTAAAAGATGAAGCAATCCCATTTGGAAATGTAACAAAGGTTTTGTCTTTCAACAAGGGTTCTGCATGAAATGCAAAATAACGCCATTTTCACCAGTGCGATCATTCGATCCGTTGATTTGCACAAAAACGCTATTAAAACTTGTTCGATCGATATTAAAATCCATTAAGGTTCAAAATAAAAGCTAGGTTTGTGGTTGAGTGAAATATTTTTGAAGCCTTTTGTAATTTTATATTAAAAACCTACTCAAAGCAGTTTTCTGTTCGTCCGTCTGTCTGTGACAGGCTAGCGGTTGAACGAATGGACCGATCTGAGTCATATTGGGCTTAAATTGCTTATTAGGCCACGGACTTGGATAAGTTCGAAGATGGACTTAATTGGTGGAGGGGTTGACCTATTGGAAGTATAAATAGGGGTGTTTTCTATTCGTCGGTAATTAAAACTAATTCAAGAATACTTGATTAAAATGGCCTAGCAACTTGGAATTTTGCGTGGAAGTCGCTACGACCACCCAATTTCAAATAGAAATAAGATTTACAAAAATGACGTTCAAAGTGCCCCTATTGGGCCAACCCCACGGGTTTTAGTCCGACTTTGAGGGCTTATGGAACCTAGTCAGTGTCTGTCCGTATGCACGATATCTCTCTTCAAACTTGTCGGACTGACCTGAAATTTGGCGGCCATCTTCTTTGGTGCTAAGTAGAATTTAAGTTCGAAAATGAGCAAGATCAGTCGTGAGGTTGACCTGTGTTGCCAAGATATTTAGCAAAAATTTAGCAAAAATTGATAAAATTGGCCTAAAAACTTCTGATTTTGCATTCGAGTCGGGCTGAATTAAGTTTAAAAATGATCGTATAAGGCTGACATTTGAGTAGCTTATGACAATAGAATATCCTTATACATAATCGAGAACAGATGTCTGTCTGTCGCATGCTACTCCTCCTTAACCAAACATCCAATTTTAAATCTGAATAGCTATGAACAACAGGGTCATCAAGGATTTAAGAAGGAAACATTTGTTTCAATCTATTGTTCAAAATGTTGACCCTTGACCCCGAAAAACGTCAAACACGTAGAAACAGTCCGACTTGGACGGAAGAGGACGTCAATTGATCGAACTGTTGTTTTAAGGGGGAAACACATATGCACATGCAATAGTCTATAGTATAGATTTTTTAGCAATCCATGTAAATGTGGATATTACAAATGAGTCCACGAAAATCATTTCCTGAGCCTTAATTTTTCTCGGCTTTGCCGGGCCTTTATTCCTAGTATCAAATAAAACTACAGTTTTATAAAAGCTTTTTTTGAGTGACTGTTTTGTGGAACTGGCATTGGCTCACATCAAGGTGTGAACAAATGCTTTAAGAACTAAATAACACATAATTTAACCTAAGGTCGGGCTATGTAGAGTTAAGTCATTCCATTCGGGTCAATAACGGATCAATTTCTGAACAAAAATATTCCCTACTGAATTTATTCAATGATGTAGCCTGCAAAATTTCATGGTTCAATTGGCAGCTTCTCGTTGTTTTTTCGAAAGCTTTTCGTTTTCCGTCTCCTACCATTAGTGCAGCCAGAAATGTGTAAAGTGCCGTTTATAGCCCGTTATTCAACGGCTTGTTGTCTGTCCGTCCGTTGTCGGTCACCAAGATAACTCACAACAGAGTTGACCAATCAATTTGAAATTTTGTACACATAATCTTTGACCCCATTGTTTGGATGAGTTCGTAAATGAGCCATATCGGATAACTAGGTGATCCTGGCGGATTACCATGGAAAATTGTCCGAAATCCACCAAATTTTTCAAAAAAATATTGCAAACGATAATACTTTGTAGTCTAATGATCGATTTAGATTACGTAGGATGTAAATAAAGATAACCCATACGTGGTATTACCGTGAAATTTTGCAGGCTACACCTTTGAACAAATATGGGAGTAAAATCAATAAATCCCTTGATGGGCTGACCTTGACCCTAAGGGGCAGGGTTGACCCTAATGGCCAGGGTTGACCCTAATGGCCAGGGTTGAAAAGTTTTCACTTTTCTTTCAATTTTTCATGAAAAATTGGAAAAATAGTGAAAAGGGCAGGTTTCTTTGGCTCTTTTCAATGAAAAATTCGAAAAATTTCACTATATATTTTTAACTTTTCAGTTTTTAGCCCGAGCCAGGGCTTATGTGATTAAATGCTAATACAGTACTGATACTTAGGCTTAGTTTTCGAAACGTGAAGATGATGTTAGCAGCTCTAATTTTTCTTCATATACACATTGCCGAGAAATATCTTGTATAAATGCAGTTATTTAATTGCCCAGTTTTTAACGTTATCCTACTAAAAAGTAACAAAAAATGCAATGCAATGGGAAGTGCCATAAAAAGGCTAAAATAAAAGTTACAAATTCTACCCTTGTATCACCGCGCTTAGTAATAGAATTAACTAGATATTGATAATTTTGTTAAAATGCAAATGCCACCTTCAAAAAATTTCAGCTTTCTAAATACCAACTTTCTTGAAGACTTTACAAACCTCCTCAGCCCTTGTGTCAATTGAGGTCCAATCTATTCGAAAAGTTGGATCTGCTATTGAAATAATTTAACAAATTTCGTACTTTAAAAACGATTTTAAGATATGTGGTTCAACCAACTAACCAAATTGACACATCTTTGAATTTGAACTTTCAAATGTGTCTTTGTTGACAAATTCTGGTGACTATAGATATTTTTGACCCCTGATTATGAGATACCGTGTTAGAAGACGGATATTGATATAAGCTCACAATATTTCCAGAACACAGAAGGGACAGTGTGGTAGATATTTTCAAACCTTCAATTATATAAATTAACGGATTGTCGGTTCAAAATCTGTTAAGCAAATATTACACCCTATTTAAGGATTAAAACATTTGGCAATCCGCAAAATTATCAATGTCTAGTTAAAATTACTAAGCGCGGTGATACAAGGTTAGAATTTGTAACTTTTATTTTAGCCTTTTTATTGCACTTCCCATCACCTAAGTTATCCGGCTTTTTCGGACTGCATTTTTCTAAGTTTAATCTTAATTTTCATCATATTCTCGAATGAGTTTATCTCTAAAACTTTCCCGTGCAACTACATGGAGCCCGACTCCGATTAACTCTTTATAAACAGATAGTCAATAATTACTTTCTTTCATGGTTTGATATGTAAACTATAACCATATAAAATTCCAGCTTTCTGTGAACCTTTTTTTTTTTTTTTTTAAAAAAACCCAAGGGGGTTACATATTAGATGACTTTGAACAAACATCAATGCAAATTTAACTTTCAATTCAATATTTAGAACTCATGGAATGCAACATCTTAGCTTTCTGTGACAATTTTTCAAAAACCCGAGGGGGTTAACCTAGACGGTCAATCTGACCCAAATTTTCGGAAATCCAATTATGTATTTGTTATTTAGGGTTCAAAGGCTACTGCCATGCCAAATTTAAACTTTCTTGGCAGTTTTTTATGTGTTTTTATAATTTTAATTAAACTACATACAAATAGAAACCACCCCTTTCTTCGCCCCCACGGGTCAACTCCTTAACCGATTTTGCTCATTGTACTCATAGCTCAAACCCAGAATTTGTTGATTACCTAAATTTCTAGCTCGACTCCGACGAATTGAACCATTATCTTAAAAAATCTTCTTTTTCTTATCTAAAAAAGGCTAAAAAAGGGGTGGTTTCTTTTTATAATTTTAATTGTATGTAGTTAAATTAAAATGATAAAAACACATAAAAAAATGTCCAGAAGGTTGAAATTTGGCATGGCAGTAGCCTTTGAACCCTAAATAACAAATACATAGTTGGATTTCCGGAAATTTTGGTCAGAGTAACCCTTCGGGTCCATTCCCACCGGTTTTTTAAAAATTGTCACAGAAAGCTAAGATTTTGCATAGTGATAGTATATGGGTTCTAAATATTGAATACAACGTTAATTTTGCATTAATATTTGTACATAGTGAACCTATGGGGTAACCCTCACGGGTTATGCAAAAGGTCCACAGAAAGGTGGAATTTTATATATTAACATATCAAAGAAAGTTGTTTAAATGACTGACAATCTGTTTGCAAATAGTAATTTGGAGTCGGGCTCCACGAAGTTGCACAGGGAAGTTTTTAAAGTTTTAATTTATTAAAAATTAGAGATTTTTAGAAATTTTCAATTCAAGATAACAAAAAAAGTCGCCTGTCAGATAAAACGTAGATTTTGTACAATTCAATTTTTGCTCGAGGTTTGTAACCTACTCTTAATGAGCTATTCGTATTTGAAATCAAATGTGCAGTTTTAGAGGAGTAACAACGGACATACAAACATTTCTGGCGCTTTTTTTAGGATATTTATTAACCTTATCTAACATTACAATTGGTATAAATCACAAATTTCTTCCTTGTATGTATTTAAACTACTTTTCGTACATCAAGACATGTTTAATGTAACTCTAGTATTTGCATAAACGCGCATATATAAACGACGATGATTTATATATATATGTTTTTAGACAAGCAGTAAGGTCAAATGAATCAAATGCGAATGTTGCTGTGTTTGTGGTACTTACCTGAGGAGCTGAAGCCAATACTGCAAGAGTTGCCACCACAGTAAATCCAGTAAAGACAATTAAACACAGCCTATCGACAACCATAGCTGCAAACTTCCATTCGTTTGTGATCTCGGCGGCCTCGTCGTCTTTCCTAATCTTGTCGGTGATCACTGAAATTACAAAACGCATAGTTTTATTACATTTATACAATTACAATCAAGCTGCATGATTCATCAAGTCAGTTGCTAACTTCGGAGCTCTTTGAGTATCAACGACAGTTCGCGATGGGCTCCAAGACACGGGTGATGACTCACTGTGGCTGCTATCGGATCTTCATGTGAGCCACCTATTCGCCACCTATATATAAAAATTATCACAATAACATTAAAAAACTAATCTTGTAAACCAACCAATTGACTGTGATAAATTACAATATAGTATTATTCCAATGGACATGCATGCACTGTTGAGCGTATAATTGAACGCTCAGCTCAACGTACATCAATTGCTCATTTTCTAGAGAGCATTTTAAAGAGCTACAGAGGTCAACTATAGTTATTTACCAGAAATATGAAACATGAGGCAGTAAAATAACGCTAATTTGTTTATAAAATAAAGAATATATCACTGCATTATTACGTCGTTAACCTTCGAATCAGTTTAGTTTTTAAAAACGCACTCATTTACTAATTTGAGGTATATTTGAGGGACTGTTTTGCTACTAAACATGTTAAACCTGATTTAAGCTATTACTATTATTATTATTAATTGAGCTACTGACCTAATGAGCCAAAATTTCCCGAGTGGACCAAAATAAGTTCACCTAAATAAGTCATATTTCCATTAATTTCTTTTTTCTTCAGCCAAATCTCAAAAAACAATTGAAGAAAGCAGGAGCGGCAGAAATCTCAACTCATCCCAAAAATTATTCCCCCGCAAATTTTTGGTTTAATAATCCTTCACATATGTTCCTACTAACCTAACATATTTATTTATTTCCCCCAGATAACCCGGGTGGCTTTTAACATTAGAAAAGCACTGTTTTGCTTGCAAAACCCCCCAATTTTGACATTTGTATTAAACTATGAGCCCGGTACCTCACAAGGTCGGGAAAAAATCATTTCATACCTTTATGAATACCGCTTCTGTTAAAATTAATTTGGAATTGGCTAGCCCGTAAGCCCATAGTTTTAAACGATTTTAATTACTATAGGTCCACCCAAAAAATTTGACTTTTTTAGATATAAAAATTTTTATGAGTAGATTGCATAATTTAAAATCGAAGTAGAATGAGCCACACTTGGATTTTGTTTCACTTTAAACAGTTATAAGCTCTTGATTACAATTTTGCAATTCACATTTTTGCAACTGTGAGGGGGTGTAGTTGGTCACAGAAAAAAAAATACTAAATTCTTTCTCAGCTTTTTAGCCCGTTCTTTAACGGCTTATATGGTTACCGTTGTCTGTCCGTCCGTCCGTCCGTAACACCGATTACGGCC
>JAQGBQ010000170.1:0-35158 GCA_034698485.1 Vertagopus arboreus
GTTTTCTTGTTTTGTCTCATACATTTATAGTTATGGTTGAAATATAGGGATAATTTTGCAGAAAAAATTGTATAATATGATGATGATGATGATTATACTTTAGTATTCAATTCTCCAACGAAATATATTTTTTAACAAATGGAAGCAATTTATGAATTTCTGAATTCAACGATTCAACCATTACAAATAATAACAAACACACTTTAGTTAACGATCCAATTCCACAACTACAAAAGGATGAAAATAAAAGGAACCTTCTGCCTCGATTTGTTCCAATGTAAATAAAGGACTGCAAATACTAGTAGAATTAATCTGCTGTCTATTATAAAGTGACATTCAAATAAGGATATTAATGTTATCTATAGTTAACTTATGTAATATCCGTGTTCAGCAAAAGCAGAGGGAAACAAAGTTTACTACTCATCATATAAAAAAGTTTATCTTTAAAATGATGTTCATCTGTTCATCATATTATTCATCTTCGTTAGCATGAAAAGAATTTCAGTAATGCACACAGAGCATTACACTCCATATCCGACTAGACTAATTCTTTGGTAGTATTATTGAATGGGTGTAAAACGGTATGTTGTTCATTAAGTTGATTTCATTACAATTCGCCCATCATCTCTATACGCTTTTTAAATTTTAATCCAACCGTCCATCTCCATCTTGGAATCTTTTCATCCCTTCTTGTATACAAAAGCCCATATGTATTCTCACCTATTCTCATTAGCTGTTAGTAGATCAGAAAACAGTAATAAAATGAAGGAGTGTTCTGTTGACTGTACTAACGTAGGATATGAAATAAGGGATGGAATGATTGTTTGTTCCGGCTGGTTGGGACTCGGCCAAAAGAACTTGAAATATTGCATTATAACAAATATAAAATATTACAGATTTGCAATATTATATTATGACTAAACCGAAATCATGATACAGATGAACTTGGTATGTTTCATTTACCGTAACTCCATCCGCTTCTGACACTTCCTAAGTGTTACATCTGTTTTCTTTACAACCCTAATGGGACAGATACATAGTCAGAGGTTTGAGTTTTGGAGACAAGGTAATTAGATAATAACATCAACATTTCCAACATCATCATATTGTACAAAGATAGACAAACAGAGTAAAACTATTAGATAATAATAATACTTCTAAGAATTGAAGTTACCACTTCCGATGCAATAAAAAAACATTTCTTCAAGTGTAGGTGGAGAAAACACACAAAGTTTTAGTTACGTCTTCTCTATACTCATATTCCCAGTATGTTTTTATGTATTTTTTATCTTTCACCTGTGAAACTGTATTACCTAACGGAGATCTCTTTTTACCAAGTGGAATGATTTTTTTAAGAGAAAAAATGAAAGGCGTGTTTCTGACTATAAACATAGAAAACATTTTGTGTTTACGTCTTCACTCTTTTTAGACAGAAATTCGGAACAAGAACGAATGTCGAGTGTAACAGCGTGTACAGATGTTTTTTTTTATTTAAAAAAAAAACTGTTTTGGGGGCAGATTCTTTATTTCTTTATATCTAAAATTGACTACCTTTATTGTTTATTGTGATTTATTATTTCATTTCTTGTCAGATTTATTTCCGTTCAGTTTCCGCTTTTTGATGTAATCACAGAAATGTAACGGTTAGGATGTATTATATCTGATGAACCTATGTAGACCTTGTTGATCGATTAAAGAGATGTTGGATGAACAAATGAATGGATCTAAATATCTTAATCTATCTTACTGTCTACTTATACATTTCAATTCAGATCAAATGCATTTATAAAGGCGATTTAAGATTTAATTGAATTTAAATCTGCTTAACAAAGGTTTACATGATAGGGCTTTTGTGCTACCGATTACACATCTGTTTATGTAAGTCGATTCAAGATATTTTAGGGGATCATGTACTGTTTTCTATCTATTGTCTAGTATTGTTTGGTTTTAGTGACATCGACATCGTGTTTGCTTGAAAAGAATGTGCACATGTAAACAACACATTATAACTGACAAAACCATAGGTAAACGTGACATGACATCCCTCTTTACAAAATAGGAAGTAGAAATTGTCGCTATGTTTTAGTTTTTGGATGATTCTTTCATTTAAACGGAGCTGGTCGGACGTGATCCAATAAAGAAATTATTATTAGAACTGTAAAACAAAAACTACAGTAGTGAATGTTTTGGCCAATAACACTTAAATGAGTTGAGGATTTTTTGAAAGTGTAATAAAGTTATTTTCTTTCAAAAGAGAGTAAATTGAGAAAATTAGTTGTGCTTGGGAATAATTCGAAACCCGTATTGTACTGAATGTATCTGTGAAACTGATCATGGGATTCGATTAAAAAAATCTATTTTAATGTTACAAAATAAACCGAACACTTGAATTTTTAATGCAAGACAAATTACCTGACAAGCCAATATATTAAAAGCTATTTACTTTTAGACTTTTATTTCAATTTATTGTCAAGAGCATTGTTAACATGTCTAGTTCTTCATAAAATTTCAAACATGAACTAATTAAGTAAGTCTGATACTGAATATGAATGTATTAATTATTACAGAATGAGTTAACTAGTATTTTAATACATAGCCCGCACTGGTGACTGGAATAGCAAATTAAAGTTCAAACCATCTTAATGGCAACAGCATTTAGGATAATTACTAGTTTTTGCAACAGGAATTCACTTGCACTGAACAAGCTCTTAAATGTGTAACTCATTCTTTGTTATTTTCAATTAAATTCCCTTGACACTTACCAAGAGAATACGACGAGTTCGACAGTTTTTATAAAAATTCGACTAAGTCTGAAACTGAATTCGCTGCATCCGCAGTCAAGCGTTAAGTAAAATGGGATTTGCACGAGGGATTAGATCGGGATTCGCATGTGAAGAATAAAACATAATGAATGACGACTGAAAGCAGCTCCTCATGTTTTAAAAGTCTACAGATCTAAATGAAAAGAGCAACAACCCTCTGTGCTCTGAAATAAGAGAATGCGAAAAATGTTGGGTACGAATCCGCAGGGAAGTTGGCATTTGAACGCATCTTCTTAAGTTACATACCAACACCAACTTCCTTACACGAGATTAAAAAATAATACAGCTTAAGAGTTACAATTAGAAGGATTATCTCTACTTTAAGCATTTAAGAATTTTTAGATTATGCTTCAAGATCTGAAGCGGTTGAAGCCTTGGAGGTGGAATTTTACTTACCTTGCTCGTAATTTAAACCCTGTACCGTAACCATTAATCTTTGTAGATGAATCCACACTACAGTTCGAGAATCATTTTTGTCTAATAGCTTCAGAAGAATTTTCTCTAAGCATTGTTTTAATTAACAGTTTGCATTTATTCTAATGTACTCCTAGGAGGGATTAAAATTCTGAAAGGAAAATTGAGGTGTGAAAATTCTAATGTCAAGGAAGATTTTGTAATCGGACATAATCGCTTCGTAATTATGGATCTTGTTACATTACAAGCCTCCAAGCGTCACGAAATAATTTTAAAATGTCTTCTTTAAGTCTTTGATGGATAATCTAACATTTGAAATTGGCATATATGAATTACAAAGTGTAATCAAAACAGATTAAACTTGAAAATATTATTTAATCTTTCAATTTTCAGATGCTCTGGCGAATTACATCTTCAATCTGATTGTAGGGATGTGTTCTTGTTTCAAATAAGTTATTTCGTGCAAGCCGAATGCATTAAATAATATGATATGTTCATCCGGATAAATTCACACAATTTAATTTAGAATAATCACGACAATACTGCATAAGGTATGATTATGAATGTAGTCTTCACGACCCGATCACTATTGATGGAACTAGAACGGAATTTCTTGTCAAAGTTTTGGAACTCCTTAATAATTTTAAGAACCGTTATTCCACAAATGCAAATTAATTTTTCTAATATACTCTCAAATTCAATGTTGCAATTCTTTTTTTTTCAAACGTCGAAAGTAAATCAGTCATTTAATATTGAGGTTCGCTTGAGGCTTGAAGTGATTTAGAAAATACATTTTTACAACTCACGTTTTGCACATTCTGTAAATTCCCTTGGTGTATAATTGGTTTGGTGTTCACAGTTAAGTCCATCAAAAAATTGTGGTTTCTAGGATTAAAAACTTGTGGAAAAATGTCACGTCTTAGAATTGAGCTGAAGTGACTTTGAATCCAAAGAGTTATAAGGACGATTCCACTAAAATACTAGGAACTACTTATTTAAAATGTGGTCTCATTGCGTTAATCTAACTCTTAAAAAATCATAAACATTTATGAGATGCAGAATATAAATCTCTTTAGTATGCAGGCAATGCAACTTTGCTATTTTAATGTGTGAAATTACATAAAACATCGGTGTTAGGTCAATTGCAGGTGACAAGGTACTCTAGCTAGGTCATTAACACATTTTGTGGATATGACACATAATTCAGCTAGCATTTATATACCATTCGAATTAAATCTGAAGTTATCAAGGAACATTTTTTAAAATCTTTAATGGTTAGTTTCAATGCTTGCTTGAAATTAATTAATTTTAAAGGACGATATTTTTTTAATTTCAGGATGATCCGTACAGGACAGAATTTCCTGGAAATTACTATTCCAGTTCATCAGCTTACTCATGCTCACCGGTAAGTTCATCTTTAACAATATTTATGTGACATTGAATACCACTAATTTTAACACACCCAGACATTTTATTACGATTGCTTTCTTTATTTGGTACGCATTGTATCAATTCTTTACAGTAATTTTTTTAAAATTATTTTTGTACATGGTCAGTTATACATAAATCCTTGTTGAACAGAAGGCACATATCATTTCGGTTTTCTTAGAAGTATCATCATAATCATATTATACGTGATATAAAAGAACAGACTGTTTGTATCTTTTGTAAGCACAAATAAATGAAAAAGTGCAAACGAAATGTAAACAAAAAAACTGATAAAAAGTTAAGATGATATTCTCGTCATTGCTTGGCTTTGTCAAATGAAAACTATAGACTGAAAGACAGACTCAACATCCGTGTGGCAGGTAATGTTGTGAATGTTAACGTAATCAAAAAACATTATAAGATAACAGAGCTGAAATAACTGTTCATCAAAGCCAAATACAAAAGTACAAATTTCATACAAAAAGAACTAATTTTTTATCCATTTAGTCATCGTCACTCTCTTCTGCTAAATTTATAGTAACATAAAAATGATATGATGTGATATGGCGAATGAATTTCAATGAAAAAGGAGGAAGAAGAAGACAAGTTTAATAGATAATAATAATAATAGTTGATAATCTGTCTCTTTTTAAACTTTTCATTATTCCCTTTCGTTTTGCAAAGTCATGTTTTATACAATCGGACGAACTTGTTTTTGAGATAATTTTTTTTTCTCTTTTATTTGCCATATACATTCAAAGTAATTCAAACTATCAACAATCAAAAGTATGAAATGAAAACACAACAGTTCACCTGTTCACACAGCATTAAAATGATTACAGCTTATGATTAATTTATTAGTTCTAAATTGTCTGGTAATTTTATTTCTAGATTATAAATTCTAATGCATTTTTTAATATCTTTGCAGACAAGTACAAGTGAATGTCCAGAACATGGGAGATCCAGGAGGAGGACGACGTTAATTTTAATTATTTCTGTAGTATTTGCAACTCTTGGTGTTCTCAGCATTGCGGGCATTGCTGCTTATCTTGGAAGTAAGTTAACTAAACGTCTTATTGTTTTTTTCAAAATCACTCCAAAACCACAAATGAAACACATATTATCAAAATCAAGATTTCTCTTAAGTGCGGAAAAAAATTATCGTCTTCGTCTAGCATCGACCTTACGTGTGTAGAAGGACAGAAAATAATTTAATAATATTTTGAGGTGAATTTTTTATGTAGTTTTGATTACTAGTGCCAAAATTTTAATTTTTTAGTGTTGCCAGTAAGTAGCTAGTAAATAATAAAAAAAAAAATTTCGTAGTTTAAAAGCAGATTAATTCATAATTGTTTGGTTACATGACAGTAGCCCAACCTGTGTCCCAAGTCTTTTATGACTTATGTACAATGAAGTAAAACACAAGCACACATGTTTACGAGAATTGTTGACGCGTGTAATAAATATAAACAATTTATCATCAGAGAGGCTATTCATGCATCATTTATTTGTCAAAATACTTCTTGTCTGATCTTGGAGGACTAATCAGTTAGTTCTCACTACTACTGACGCTATAAACTTTGTTAGGTGTTTTCATAGAACAAACCAGCCATTTATTAGTTAAGAAATTACAAATTATGACTTAGGTTAAGGCCAGGTTTGCAAAACCACAAATAAATGGGGAGATAGGTTTAATAAATATCAGCTCATGGGACAATTACGGTTCTTTGTTTCGAGCAACATCAATATCCTTTTAATTTTACGCATCTGTTTTCTCCTGGGATTCATAAAATGATGTGAGAACCCCGTGAGAACATCTAAAAATAAATAATTTATCAGGGTACTGGAGCTTATACAAAGAGATCGTCCTGTAAAGCATCCTATAAAATCATATAATATCGTGGGAACTAAAATTACATTATTGTCCCTGGAAAGTTTTGATTAGAACAAAATATTTATTTATAGTGGTTTAAAAATAAAATGATTTTTACTTAGTCTTTTTATCACAACTCAATTCAAAATTCTGAGGTCACAAAATTTTAATAATGTTAAACGTACATATTTGCATTAGCCAGAACAAATACACATGCATAATTTAATGGTGCATTATAACACATATTGTAAATGTTTACTACTGACTCTTAGGCATTAACAGTTTAAACGGAAAGGCTTCTTTGAAGATCAATCAGTCAATAGTGTGTATGTATTCATCACAAGAGGTTTTAGAGGTTACTAGTACCTTGACCAAAACCGCATAAAGAATTACGAATGGACAAAAGAACTGCTAATTATTTTAGACTCGCGGTGGTGGTGGTCGTTGTGTCACTCGAGGTGAGATAATCCATGCACAAAACCGCTAAGCAAACCTCTTAACTATTCCTCTATGTATTACATACAAATGGCATTATTATTACCGAGACTAAAATTAGCATAAATATTTTCATATTCACCTGTCTGTATAAAATCATAAAACAAACATCAAATCTTTAAGAGATTGAGTCCTAAGTCAAGTGCGTTGATAGAAAAATATCCTCTATACTTGTAGAGTGTGACAATGAGAGTCTAAAACTGTTAAATTACTAATAACTAAGGATAATATGTAATAACAGCAGTTTTTTGTTCTCATAACGAAGATACTTGAGTGACCAATGACCAGTGTGACCACAATTAGCAGGGAGATATACAAGGGAGAGAGTGATTCAAGGCTTGGCAATTACTTAATCACTGCGACTACACCACATTATACATACTTAGAAGAGCAATCTTTATTGAAAATCCGTGTAATGTAATTATCATTGAATTTCTTGTAATGAACCTATTGACTGTCTTTTGTTACTCTAGCCAACACGCTTTATGTACGATACATGATAATATTATAATGACATGAGTATAGAATACTAATCATGAGTTGAGGGCTTAAACGGTTGAGTTTGTAGTATTAAACACCTTTTATAAATGTTTAATGATGTGTTACGTTGGGGGTGGGGATATTGGATGTTGGTAATACAGAGCCACTAGACAGAGACAAAAATCACATAATTTTCAAACATGTTAGTAGGTGAAGGGCTTAGCCTAGTAAGTTTTTATTTTCACGCACGACGAACTGACTGATGTCATTTCAATATTCACTAAAAAGTGATATTACACCTCTACACGCAGAAACGTAATTAATCTTCGAGATCTTCGAGTTTCAAACTTGCAGAAAAAAAACAAATTTGTCAGTTGAATCTAGGACTAAAGATTTTTTACCCTTTAGATATGAATTGGGTAACAACGGGACTTTGTTGGATGTGTTCTATTGTATTTTCATAAATGTCTTGTCATTGAATATTGAGATATTGAATCGATTGAATTTGTTTTGTGAGATTTTTTGCACGATAATATTCTTCATTCAATTGTAATTCAAGTCAAACCCCCTTTTCCCAATTAGGGAAGAAGTCCCGGAATAAATTAAGGATTTTAATAAATGAATAAGTATTGGAATTCAATTCACCGACTGTTCTAACCAATACATTAAAAATAATAACCTTCGATTTAAAATGTAAAATAGAGTCAGTGCTATGTATGTAATAAACCAAGATCCAAAGAGAGGCATGGGAAGACTTAACCTTTCTGTAGTCTTCAAGTCGTCAATTTAACAGAATAACTATGCCATAATAAAAATCCACAATCCAATGCACAAAAAATGTCTTTTGTGATTAACGTATAACGATGATTACATTAGCTAAATGTTTTTTTTTCTTCTCAAGTTGAAATCATTAGCCTGTTTAATCGGTATTATATTTACTATTGAATCTGTTGAGCTATTGTCAAATTATGTTGACTTTCATAAATTTTGACGAAGACGACAGGCAGGGGTTCGGTAGATGATAAATGAACAATTTGATCATGAGCGACACACTGATCCTCATTCAAGTCACAGTTTAATGTCCAATTTTTTATAACAATCAGTCTTAACTTATGATGCAATTTATCTTTAAGAAACATGTCGCGTGCTGTAACTAAAATTGACTATCTATTTCAGATCATTTGTGCTGTCACTAATACCAATTATAAATACATGAGCATGTTCTTAATGATGCAGTTATTTATTCCGTTCTCTTTCTATGCACTTTCAGTTATCTCCAAAAACATAAGCAACAATGCAAGTCAGTATGAAGAGTCGTATCTCCAAGATAATGTTAGCAGTAGAAGCAGTTCATCATCCGAAGAAGATGACATTAAATTTAATCACGGGAGGTCAAGACATGATCCGAGTGGACCAGGGTCAATAGATTTAACAAATTCCCTATCCGATACAAAAACAGGGATAGAATCTGACGGCGGAGATGAAGAGCTCATTAGTCCTCACAGATCTGATTTTGAAGTCTCAGATCATACTCGTAGAAAAGATTCGAGCACAAAACCTCCAGAGATTATCAACGGTACAAGAATGAACTTAACTTTAAATAGCAATCCAATAAGTATCGCAGCTCGACCGGTAACAGTTGTAGTCACAAGTATCAGTGCAACAAGTACTTCAGCGACAAGTCAACATGATGGTAATAATAATTTGTACATTAACCCAGTGGACATGATTCCTCCTCCCACAAGAGGACAAGAAAATGCCGTCAGTTATTTCACTGAAGAAAGTACATCTGTCAAATCTTTCACGAAGCCACCTCCAAGACATAATAGAAATCGACATCGCTATCCACTTACTAATTCCCATTCTCTCGTTCCATCAACAACTACTCAGATTAATCCTAATGACTCGGAAGAAGATAAAGAAGAAGAAAAGCAGTTAGCAAATAAAAATGTCCCTATTCCAAATCGTGATCGTGACATTGTCACAACGGAAAGAAATACGAGTAATGTAAATGATGAGAATGACGGTGAGAGCCAAAGTATTGTCCATGTAAAGCCTTCAGATGCAAAGACGAAAAATCATCAAGTCCGTACTAACAATGGTGAGAGGATTGGTTCAATAAATGATGATTTGAAGTTGAGTAACCAACAAAATGATGAAAACAAGCAGCAGAATACATTCGAGGACAGAAAAGGCCTTGCCGACGGGCCTCAGTGGCATCACAGAAATAATAATAAGGAAAATGAAGATGACCCTCAAAGAGCTACTACTACTACTCATCATCAATCTAACATCGACTCGAATCAACATCACACATCAACCAAGTTCAGACGTCCACAAGACAATAAGAAAGATGAGGCAAGACCTGAGGTGGAATCCACTCCTAAATACTTTGGCCCATACTCAACTCCCATAATTAGTTCAGAACGAGAAGACGATGCTTCATTAATAAACAACCATAAAATGCCTTTAACTTTTGATCGAATTTCTCCAGATTTTTATGATAAAAATCCGTGGACTCCATTACTTAATAGGCCAAATTTGGACAAGCGTCCAAGAGTGGACATTAACAATCCCATAACATCTACACCATCCCAGCCAATTATCATTTGGAACACTGAAGATACCAATTTATCTCCTTCAGAAAAATCACCTCCGCAAAATTATTATGGTTACGGTCATTCTGCTCCTGAATCCAGCAATTACGGTAACAATAATGACGACGAAGTTAAAGACAGTAACAATGGACCAATTAGTCATGGTTTGGACACGGATACTAACAGACGCAATCACGAACAATCCCAAAGTTCGGCTGTCAATCAGACCATGATCGAAATATCCGAGGAATCTGCAATGGAAGAAGCCATGGGAGGTTTTCGACCACTTCATATGCCTGCATACACCGTGATCATTCCTCACATTCCTAATCCACCATCAACAGACAATTTACCAAGCAAAAGGAATGAGTCTGCTACAATCGAGGCTAATAAACCTGAAGATGAATCTCGGTTTGAGGATGGAAACCCAAATTCATCATTTAAAATGGATAGGATGGGCGAAGCTGCGGTTTCAGATGAAAAACAAGAGGACGAGATGAGAGATGTCAACGTGTCTAATAAGAATTTTAATGAACAAGTTGAGGCGACGATAAAAAATGATGCGGAAGAAGTCAAAGACGAGGACTACGGGGAACAAGATGACATAACGGTAGACGTTCAACCTGAAGCCAACATTTATCGACTTGATCCAGATATCTTGGATATTGTTCCAGACACTTTGGGACAACAGAATCTTCCTGCTCACGATGTCCAGGATCTCAAGCAATCTTCAGAAGCTGTTCAACAAAACCAAACTCTGACGAATGATTCAACAATAACAACAGAAACTAAACCAGAAGAACCTGACCCGCTTATGAAAACTACCACAGATTTAATTATGAGTACATTGGGGAGTTTAAACTTAATCAAGCCATCATCATACCGTCCAATAGATATTGACTCTGAATTACTAGCTTCTGATAATAATGACTCTGTGGGCTCATCTGAAGAAGAAACTGAGACTGAGTCTCCCTTGTTCCCCCCAGTAAGATCATACGTCGGGGTTAATCTGCCCCTTCGACCAAAACCAACCCCTGCTGAAGGCCCTACAAAGCAGCTTCGTCTGTATGATGAAGAAGAAATGGTTCCAATGTTAAGACCAGATTTGACCACTGCGTCTAGTCTACAAAAAGTTTTATCTATGATGATGAAATTCGAAGGGGAAGAAACTAGTAGGCATTTTAGTGGAAATGCTCCATATGCCAATATGACTAGACCAAATGCTAATTTGATCATCTCCAGTGAAAACGGATCTCTGATCCT
The DNA here is from genome assembly GCA_034698485.1 of Vertagopus arboreus. NCBI lineage: Eukaryota > Metazoa > Arthropoda > Collembola > Entomobryomorpha > Isotomidae > Vertagopus > Vertagopus arboreus. The sequence continues at coordinate 11,373 of JAQGBQ010000170.1, forward strand.
CTCATCATCAACGACAGATATTCCATTCAATAACTTGACTGAAGCTCCTTTAGGCAATACAACGACGACACATAGGGAAGAAAAGTCATATAAAAATAGAGACTCAAAAATTGATGAACAATTCTTGCCTGCAACAAATGTCGAACACGTACCCGTCCCACTTATCGTCACGGAAAGCCCAGTTAATGCAAATAAATCTAGCAAACTGAAATTGTCTGCTGTGAGAGTTAATGATAACAATTCTCCCGTCTACAAATTCGTGCTAAGGAAAGATCAGTCCGTGGAAGATTTACTTAAAGAAATATTTCAAAACTATACTGAAGTTGAAAACGATAAGCCCTCGTCAGCCCCGATGATCTCATCTACCATAAAAAATCCCCATGTATCAAATACGCATTCAGTGCCGTCCACAAAATCCTTAGACGTTTCGTTAGAAGAGCAAGAACAAACTACAGTTGGTTTGGTATCAACAACTGTCAAAATAAATCATCATGTAGAGACTTCACCGCACCACGTCAAGTTACCGTTATTTGCATCTACTTCAGATCCTCCCATTTTACAAACTGCCACTTCAATCGTGATTAACGAAGACTTGCAATTCGATTATGCGTGTCCAGTTAATACCACTTTTAGATGCCGTACTACTGGAAGATGTATTCCTTTGTATCTCAGGTGTAATTTTATTAAAGAATGCCCGGATAACTCTGACGAAGAAAATTGTTCCTGTGCAGATTTCCTTAAAGGTAATGGAAATGGTAGAAAAATTTGCGACGGGATCTTGGATTGTGAAGACGGAAGTGACGAATATGAAAATTGTCCAGGATGTGAATATGGACAATATATATGTGCTGGCTCTAGAACTTGTATTAATAGGGTATGTTTATATCTCACATATACATACTATAATACAGATAATTTAAATGGTTCTTATAAATTTTAGACACAACTTTGTGATGGCAGAAATGATTGTCGTCAAGCAGATGACGAAAATGATTGTGTTAAAATTGGTTCCGACCAAACTGACCAAACACTTGGAGATGTTCCATCAACTTATCACAAAAACGGACAGTTGATGGTTCGAAAGAAAGGAGTTTGGGGAAAATTATGTGTAGAAACTTTCAGCTCCGTCGTGTCTCATTGGGAAGTCAAGGATTTAGCCAGAGCTGTATGCAAAGCTCTAACTTTCTCGTAAGCCCATTATTATTTTATTTAATATTTTCATGAAACCATTTGCCAATTAAAATTTCGAAACTCAAATTTATATAGCGATTTTGAATCTGTGGAGCGAGTGAGTGATACATCAACGAACAATACTGCACCCTATTACGAACTCTTTTACGGAGTTTCTAATAATAATGAGACGGGTGAAAGTAGTGAAAGCTCTTCGGTAGAATCCACACCCCGAACTGGCCTTGGGTTCAAGAAGACTGAATGCAAATCGAAATTGGTTGTAAATGTGACCTGTCAGGATCTTTCTTGTGGAACTGCACCCAGATCATTTACTCAGACTGCAAGGTATACTCGTAGATTTACAAGGTTAATCTTCTCTCAAGAATGCAATTTCCGTAAAATTAGATTAATTAAAATAGGAACTAATTTAGTTGCTTATAAATTACTTTCAGGATCGTCGGTGGTGCAAACTCAATGCCTGGAAAATGGCCATGGCAAGCTGCTTTGTATAAAAACGGAGAGTATCAGGTAAAGTCTAATTTTATGATATTTTCATACATTTTCTTTTATTGAAATTCATGTTTATTTATTCAACTTTCAGTGTGGAGCGACGTTAATTTCATCAAGATGGCTTCTTTCTGCGGGACATTGTTTTTATCAGTAAGATAACTTACAATTAGTTTATTGCTAGAGAGTCAAAAGATTTTAACATATTGCTTGATCACAACTTTCAGTGCTCAAGATGATCATTGGGTCGCGCGACTTGGAACATTACGACGCGGAGCAACTGTTTTATCCCCTTATGAACAAGTCGTTCGTATAACTCATATTTTCCTACACCCTCAATACAAAGACGTTGGATTTGTTAATGATGTTAGTCTTTTAAGACTCGAGAAAGAAGTTAATTTCACGGATTATGTTCGCCCAGTTTGTCTACCTAGCCGCGATACTAAAATTCGTGATGGTCGAATGTGTTCCGTAGTTGGATGGGGACAATTGTTTGAAGTGGGCAGGGTTTTCCGTAAGACATCCGAGACAAATGAATCTTAATTTATGACCTAATTTAAACAAGCATTTGAAACTATTTTACAGCGGATACTCTACAAGAAGTTCAACTTCCTTTAATTTCCACTGTCGAATGCCGAAAAAGAACTCTGTTTTTACCTTTGTATACGTTAACAGATCAAATGTTCTGTGCTGGGTAATAATAATTACTGAATTTACTATATCAATAATTACATATAAAGTTTATAATTATTTGATCCTGTTTGACAGATTTGACCGTGGGGGCAGAGACGCGTGTTTAGGAGACTCAGGTGGACCTTTAATGTGTTTGGAAAGCGATGGACGATATTCACTTTATGGAGTGACGAGTAATGGATATGGGTAAATTTAAATCATTTACATGCGTCTTGAATTCGATTTCGAATTGGATTGTAACCGTTTGATTCTTGATTAGATGTGCTCGTGCTCACTTTCCGGGAATTTTCACAGACGTTTCGTCGCATCTTGATTGGATTTATGAAACAATGGATCAAGATAGTTCATTTGTTTATCGAGATAAAGTCAAACCTTGTCCCGGACACAGATGTATACTAGGTAAGAAATTGGATTTTCTGATGAGTCCAGACAAGCAAAAAATAAATTGAGAAAAAAATCGTCTAGATTAATAATTCTTTTTGGCCATGAACTTGACCTTCCTTAAAATATTAATTAATAATGACTCATCATTTAAAAAAAATGTTTTAATTGATTTTTAACAGGGGAATGTTTGGACAAAAGACAAGTGTGTGATGGTATTCGACAATGTGTTTCTGGAAGTGATGAAGCCAATTGTACATATTCTGGACACAATAGCTAAAAATAATTAAGACTACAAAACACCAAACTTTAATTGTTTCATGGGATCAATTTTAATCGAGCTCAAACCCCTAGACGTATCTCCATTGCAATATTCGCGTACCTGTAATATCTGTAATGCAGTTATTTGTTTTTGTATTAATACGTTGAATTTTACATTTTAAGTTATCATCTAAAATTCTACCCACCTTTCTTACTTTGATTACCAGTCAGCTCTATCCTTATTATTTAGTTTTACTCAACTCTTTTACAAAATTAAATAGTCAGAAAATGACAATTTGTGACATGAGGTACCTGGAAACTAGAGCCCTAAATATTATTATTCTAGCGTAATTATAAGATATGAAATACTGTAAACACAACTAGTTACCGAAGAGGGGTTTTATTTAAGCGGTTTTAACATGATCGCACTAAAAAATGTGATATTGTATTCTACTGATAATTAAGATTATCAAAAAACGAGTATTTGATTCATTCGTTTATTTTAACGCAGTCGAATTTAGATAATTCGAACGTACATAAATGAGGGGTAATGTACAGACAGTGACCTGATGCAAATACGAGGGGTATCAATTTTTGTCAAGGGGCTGAACTTTATAATTTGTTAACTAATAGTTTTTAAAACGTCTCAGTCACAAGTCGAAAAAAATTCTAGTTCTGGGGACTAGAAAATTAAAAAAAAAAACAATGTCTCTCAAGATATAAAGAAAAGTTGGCTTTACTGGCGAATTTCATAAGATAGGACGAAAAAAAGCCATGATGATCGTTCTTCTCTCAATACAAATGCAATTTGTTTTTATGTTCAATGTATTACAAGTTACAAAGTTAATAATATTATTATTTTGTGTATATAATGTTATATTTGTGTATTTATGTTTTTTGTGACTACAATTTGAAAGACGAATGCCAAAGTTATAATGTTTGAAAGTAAAGAAAACTTCAAAAGATGAAAAACAAAACAATTCGAAATGTTTTTTCTTCTTATTATTTATTTCATGGAAATACTACAACTGCTTAGTATTTAATTATCTGACTTGTTTATTCATAATTAATAAATGACTTGTAGTATAAATGCAGTTCATCCTTCTCCTGGGTCCATCTTCGTTATATTTAACTAGATCCTAATTATCTATCTTCAGCAGTTTCGATTCGTTTATATAATCAAGGCGCTGTATACATAGTTGTCAATGTCAATTCGGTAAAATTAATAGTATTCAAATATGATAGTAAATTCATATTTATAGTATTTGTAACAAATTGAAAATGATATAAATATAATAGCTAATTAAGATTAGCTTGCATTGCAAAAGCGATCACAATATCTTCTCAATCTTGATTCACAAAGGGTCCACTTTTAAAACACATAACTAAACTACAAACTGCAGAACAACAACAGAACTTAAAGCTCATATTATTAGATAAGTTTGATTAACCTTAGACACAACATTTTATAAATGTAAGGAGCACAGATTCATAGTTCAGTCATTCACCCTCAAGCAAGGGCCACACCCACAATCAGTTTTTGAATGTATTATAAACTACAATTATTGAGTTCATTTCTTCTAATCTATCGTCACCGTCGGTTGGTATTCAAAATAAATACAAAACGCCCTATTTAATAATAATCCTTCGTCCAAGATATTTCTAATCGTTCACAAGGTATTCTCTAACTCAATCTCACATTAAAACACAAGATATTATTGGCTGAAGTTACGTCATTCATAATAAACTTATAAATTTCAATTGCACAACTCCCTGTCTGACTTGACTGTTCAGGTTCGGCTCTAAGGGATACTTATTAGGTAAATACATGGAAGGGTTATAAGGTAGCTGAGTTTGGCCTATAAATCTGCAAACAGATTCTCTTAAACAAAATCTAGGAAGTCATTAATCTCATTATTTAGAATATTTGTAGATAACATAAAATGTTTAAAAAATACTGCTCCACTTTAAGAACCAGTTTGTATCAACTGCTATTTAGTTCCTGATAAAAATGGATTGTCAAAGGTCATTTATAATTGTGGACCTCAACACAGCCTTTAGGTTACAGAAATTATTGTACGACTTCAAATTTTTTTGTTGACCTGAGCCCTAATTTGTGGATTGAATTGGAAGCTATAGAACAAAATCTCGAGTGAACGTTTCTTCACGGCCTAAAAGTTGGATTCACATTCACAAAGGTTCCGGACTCTGTCAGCCCGTTTTTAACTTTAAAGTACTGCCATTTCGGCTGAGAATTTCAAATGAAAGCGATTTTAAGTCTTCAGGCGTGTTGACGCTTCTGTTAATAATTTGCCTTTGTTTTGCTTTATCTAGTACAGTTCGCTTTTCAAGCCTATTACGCTTTGAAATCTCGTTGTCTTGTGGTGACATGGTTTTCGACATTTGTGGAAGAACGACCATTGCTCCAATAGCAGCGATGTGGAAAAAGAAGTATAATCTCCTGTTGGGAAAATAAACATTTAATCTAGCCATAAAATATTTTAAATAATAATAATAAAAATAAGCAATTGTTATAAAGACTCACGCGTATACAATAATACTTGGCACAAAATCCAGTAGGACGAAAGTGAAAGAGACATATGAAATTATTAATCGAGTTGTCAGCCAAGTGACAAAGTCATAAAACCTTTTAGCCATTTGATTATCCAAAAACAAAGGACGAACTGTCTTCCGCACCTTAAAGAGACAAAATGATGAAGAATTAATTCTCATGTTTGAAATACAAATCAATTATCTAAAAAAAATTATGTTATTACAATTCTTGCTACGGAAGTGAATAGAGCTCCCGAAAGGAAAGTGATATAATATCCGGGGAAGTATCCGTGCCATATTGCAGATGCTCCATAAGTGACCCAAGTTCTAATCTGTGGATTAAATCTCTCGTATATGACATATCTTAACCACTTCATTGTCCCTTTGTTCCATTGGTCCAGACTTTCTTTCATATTCAAACCAAACTCAAATGCGAATGTGTCTACATTTGTAACTAAATCCCAAGATTTATTGGCTTTGTTGTATCCAAGACCCGACGCATTGCATACAGCATCTGACAGAATCCACGCGTGATAGTATTTTGTTCTCTCAAGCGTTGTCGCCAATGTTATGTAATAAAGTTTATACAATACTGATGTGGACTTCAAAAAATCGGTATCTATAATTTAAAATATAAATGAGTATTTAAACAATTGGAAAGCGAAAGAATAAAACAATGCTTACCTCGAAGGAGTTCGATCTCAAAGTGAGGTGCCACTTTAATAAATAAAAATGCAAAAAGGATGCTGGCCGACAGCTTCCGTAAAACCACTCCCACAGGGTTGGGTGAGTCATTGGTCAAAATAAACTCTCGAAAGTCCCCAAAAAATACCAACGGTCCTGCCAACATTGACTGAAACTGAAATATGAAGCTCCAGAACTCTAAGAATCCAGGTGCCTGACTGGTAAAAAAAACTTATAGATTAGTAAGTAAACTTAAAAATTAAAAAAATTTAAATTCTTTGAAATTGTAACCAACCTCACGGCATGTCCTTTCTGAAGTTCGGTAAGTTCTGACTTGCTGCAATCATCGTCAGACTTTCTCTGTTTTTGACCATCGCCTACCGAAAATGCTAAGGCCGTCAGTTTCTGAGTCAAAACCATTAATGGACCTATAGGACAATTATAAGATTCATTCTTAATTCATTTATTCCATTTTAGTCATAGAACCTCGGAAGCTCACAATTCATTTTCTTTATAAGTATCTACAATATTTTACAATAAAAATCAAAACATCAAAGATGTAACTAAACTTTTCATCCATCGGTAGATATTTAAGAGATACTATTAATTGTTCAACTGAATTTCTACATAAAAATCCTTTTCATAGATAAATCGCATTTAAATATAGGCAGTCATGCATGACAAAATTATTCATCATATTCCCATTGAAGTTAAACGCATGAATATTCTATTCTAGTACAACTGATTCATTATTCATCCTCAACTTATGACTTACCAGTGATATCCAAAGAATATCCTTTTCCAAACTCGAAAAATTGTCTTTTCAAGTGGAGCCAGGAAAGATATCCCATGGAAAGTAGAAACACAAGCCTGTACATAAATGAATCATAAATCAATTTAGATATCCATTAACAAATTAGATTTAATTTATCAAACTGGCATCTAGAAACTAGAAACGAATTTGATTCAAGCTGAAATGTTGCATACCATGGCATGTGTCTAGATTTATTTGTCCTGATGGCCAAATAGCTGATTCCAGCTGATGTTATTACATGGAAAATTTGATTTCCAAAGCAAAAGTAGCAAATTCCAATTCCCGAAACGAGACAATATACTAATTTCTGAAATGGATCCTTCACCCATCTTCTTAATGAAAAACTTAACAGTAAGGCGAAGATTTGGCAAGCGATGAAATTCACCTGGAACAAAAACAACAACAAAATTCATTCATAATACTACATACAATTAAATTCCATACTATAGTACACACAAAGATGCGTACATGCATTATTTTTCATTTATTTGCCAATTTTTATTCGCATCTTGGCATTCACCTTCAGTTTTTTTTCAATTTGAATCGCATATTACAATATAAAATTAAAATGTAAACATCAACACGATGTGTCATGATAATAACAAAGTCAACCCAGGTCAAGAAATCTGGGTCGAACGAATTGGATAAAAATATCTCAAATTATATTAACTTCTTGTCTTGAGCTTAGAAAATCGAAAAATAGAACAGTTTACAAATCAATCGAGTAAAGAGTTCATGTAAGCCACAGAATTAAAATAAGGTCAATGTGACCACTGTTGCATAATTTATCTTAATTTTTTCTTAAAGCAAAATAAAATATTAACTAAAAAAACAATTATAAAATAACTGAAGCTTCGATTTATTATACAAAATTTGAGACTTAATATTTTTTAGCCGTTCCGTCAATCCAAGTTTGTTTGATCAACATAAATGTAACAAAAATGTGACACGAGAAATGCATTACTTGTTAAAATGTTGACCGATAGTGAACACTTATAAAAATACGCCTTTTACACGCAATTTGACAATCAATTGATAATCGGCAATTTGTACGCAAAACTACGAAGTTTATTTTGCTTAATGCATGAGGTTATTGATATTTGATATGTTCAATCGATAATCAATATGTTTACAATCACAATCGCATGTATGCATTTGTTATTGTAATTTTTAATTTAATTGCATATAAGTTCGTAGAATTCCTTCAATAATTAATTTCTCGAACTTAAAATTGATCAAATCGCTAATTGGCTATACTACTCGAATTTACAAAAATACCGACTAATATTCTATTTATTTCCGCAAACACCGGAGAAAGCATTTAGTATAAAAGTAGTATTGAATACAAACCTGGTCAATTGACATAGATGTGATGGCGCAGAGAAAGCTCAACCTTTTCGAGCCTGTATACTGGCTGAGCAAAAAGTCTCCTTTGTTTCCCATCGTTAATTATTGGCCTTTAATTAATTTCAATTATATTTGGGTTGACAATTTACGAGAATGACGACAGCTTCCACTTTCAACGTCCTCTCACTACCTCATGATTCTTTACAATTTCTTTACTCCTTACTGGATTTCTATCAAAAAATAATTAAATATATATTAGCACATTAGATTATTTTACTCCAATATAAAATGATTACAATACTCACAACAGTTTTTTTGCTTAAATATTTAAATGTTTATTATTTTCACTGAAACAAAACAACCAAAATGACATTGACACTGCACCCATCATCAGGTTTCATATTTATATAGTGAACCATCCCATTATTTTTATCTCATGTATCAATGTTATTCTTTTTTTTCAAATGACCACCACCACTATTACAGTATTAAAGTAACAACACTCGACAACTCGGCACTAACTCTGCTCTCATCTAACATCCACTAACCACTTGACAGGGGCTTTCCCCCTTTTATATTTTTGTACAAATTGAATTTACTTAGTGAGATATAATGTAACTTCTATTAATGGTCTATCTACTATTCTAATCTCTAATCTTGTTCCGAGAAACATTCCGTAAGTATTTTAGTTCAGAAATGAAAAGCTTTTCGTTGCCAGATCATCATCATCTGATCCGATGACTCTTCTACTTCTTGTTGATTTTCTATATAGTCTTACTCTACTCTATATATAATGTACACAAATGGATAGGAAACCGCACTTTGAGTATAGCTATTGTGTGATGGTGTCTTAAAATCATCATGACATCATCACACCCTGTCACCCTAACAAAATGTTACCAAACCCATTCTTCGTACATATAATAATAATAATATATTATGTTTCATACAATCTCGCGTGTAACAAATATTATTATTTTCAGATTTCTATAAAAAAAAATGAATATTCAGAATGACTGGATATGCAGTAAATAAGCTGGAGTTATTATAAACATGGCCCACGCAATTTATCATGACAATTAGCTAGGTGGAAGGATGCTAATGGAATATTTGTGAAGGTTACAGCATCATCATGAACTCATCCTTTTTGCGTTTTTCCTCATTATGTTTTTCAACTTTTAAGCAATAAAAAGCTGAAGCAGATGAGCTGAACGTGAACGCTAGGGATTTTTTTAACGACGAGAAGCTAAAAAAAATTTCATGGATGTTTCATGTTTTTGTTAATTTCAGACGAAATGTTCAGCCCTTTTGCCAAAAAAAAGACAAAAGATAACACCCACTACAAAAAAATGCATTTTTGGCACACCCTACATATTGTTTCTATTTGGCTTACATATATGCACTGCTAAATTGGATACAAACAATGATATATTACAATAAATTACAATACTGTTGATTGAACAAGAAAGTTTCAACGATCTAATCATCTATGAACTATCACCACCACAATCCATTCCTAAAATCCTCTACATTGGGAATACATACTTGACACTTGCAAATTTGTTTCATACTCATCAAACCAATTTGACCCACTATGCATGAATACTTACGTATCGTATTTATATACATGATTTAAAAGTATAATAATTACTCAGGAACTGAAGAAAGCGCCGTTAGCCAGTTGTAACAGGAAATACGATATGGCATGATCAAAACTTCCAATGAAATGACTTTATTTTGTTTAATTTTGCTATTTGTTGTTGTTGTTTTTTGCTGAGTTAAATATGAATCCTGAGATTAGGAAATAAACTACCATGTGGTCAAATCAAAACAAACGATGATGAATAAATAAATGTATGGCCAAATTAGATTGAATGCAATGTATTCATCACGAATCATTTATAAGCATCATCATTTCCCAAAGCTGGTCAACACTTTTTTTTAATCTTCTCACTGAACTCTAATGACCACTTTTTTGCTCTTATTACTCGCTTACTTGCCTCGTCATTTACGCTGAATAAAAATAAGAACTTGATAAAATTAAAATAGGATTTATAAAAATAGAATTTAAAAAGTATTTAAATACATTTTAAAATGTCTTCAAAACATGTTTTTAGACTTCAAATAAATCTAATGGGGTTGTTGTCCTTTATCTTATAAAAAAGGATTAAACGATCGGAAAAACAGTTTGTTATTGTTCTTGCCAATCTTAACTCATGGAGCACTAATGTCATTTAATTGCTTTTAATGTGTGATGCTTGGAAGGTTGCATACATAGTTTTCAATCATATCCAGTCCCAGATTAATTTATCCAACAAATTTTATACCACAAATATAATATTAAATAATTAAACTGTTCTGCAAATTGTGAATGCAAACAATCCTATGATTTGTAAATTGTTTGGATATCAAATCTACCTATTAATAAATTGAACAATGGAATATTCCGGTCATGCTATCAAACAAATCAACCCTTGAATCCTATATCCTAAAATGCAATAAGTTTGGTAGCTTTATATATCGAATTTAACCAAAAACGAAAAATTGTTCGAGTAGATTCGTTAAAAAAACCTATAAATTATTTAAATTTTACGGATGAGTAAAACCAAAATTATACATTTAAATTTTAATACATTAAAAATATGCCATATTAATAAGAATGCATAACTAATTCTTACGTTTTAGGAAGTTCTCATACTAGTAATGCCACGTTCACAAATGCACAATAAATTTAAGTTAGTTGGTGAACCGTTTCGCACAGTTGTTTTAATACAATCCACAGCTTTCGTCAATGGTCACACTTTTTAACTAAGTCCGAATTTAAATATTGATACTGAAATAGTACCGTGAAATGTTATGTTAATCGATTAAATAAAATTGTAATATGCTCAAATATTAAAAAAAAAAGTACACTTGGCCGACTTTAATTTAGAATTATTAACTGAACCACGGAATTTAGTAATTTACATCTTCCAGGTTGGAAGATGACTTTTAGTCAAGAGGTCTTGCCATGGTAATTCAATTTGCTTAAAAAGACTGCACTGTCTACCTGGTATACAAGGTAACTCTGTACTTGATCTCCGTATTCGCAGAGTAACTTTCGTCCTCTTCAAATATCCAACATTACATTTTTACATCCCCACACCCCTTCATTCCTCCATCCCCGATAGTAAACCGTTTATCTGCAAAAAAAATATGCGTTGGCTTGTAATGTTTTGCATAGCTTTAGCTGTGACTATCATCATGAGATCATGACGGCTTGTTTTACTATCTTTTATATATGTACTATATATGCGTTTGTTGTAACTATATCTTCGCAAACAATTGCCATTCCACTGCTATGCATGGTTTTGAATAATTATACTTGTAACTCTTTTGCATGCTACGGTCTGCGAGCTCAACTAACCACAACTCTAATGCAAACTGGTTTTGCAAAAACAACACACGTAAGATAATGAAGACTAGCAATGTAACAATGCAGGAACTAAGGAATTATGCATTTTTGAAGCGATTACCTACATTTTATAAATAAAATATTACAGCCTAATTTCAAGATATGAAACGTGACATACAAATAATTTCAATACAAACTGTTGCAAAATATTCGTTGAAAACTAGTACGAATTATAAGAATTTATCTCGTTTCAATTCATTTATAAAATACAATATCGCAATATAATAATATTTTAATTATAATTAAGATAATGCAAATCGGTTGAATATGGCATTACTAAGTAAATAATAAGTGAGTAAGTCAAATATAATTTTGTTGACCAAGACAGTTTAAACTCTAAACAATTAGAAAAATAAATAATAGGCTTTTCTAAACCATAGTCTTATTTAAATTAATATATCCTGTGCCTAAACAACTTAGTTTATGCAACTTTGTCTTATTAGACTTTTCCTCTTCATCGTCCTCCTCGTCTTGAACTCCCTCTTTGAAATCTTCAACTTTGAACGTAACTCCGAAAAAAGTCTTTAAATCTCTCAAAAACTGAACTGTAAAAGGGGTCAGAGGTCCAAGAACAACAGAAGTCACATCTTTAGGTCCTAGTGTCATAAATCCAAGAACGAGCCATTGAAACACTGAATCCACCCGAGATTGTGTTGAAATTTCTCTAAGCAGTTGTTTTGCAACTGCCACTCCCAATTCCTCCGGACTCGATACAAATCCGGATTTATGTGCCCCTGGATTTTCAGAACCATCTCCATCCTTAACTTCTAATTTCCTTTGCTTTTTATTATAATTCTTCGGCTCATCTTCTTCAAACTCTGTATTATCTTCTTCATTAAAGATGTCAAAACTTCGTTTCTTTCCTGTTTCCACTGAATCTAAATCCCTTGTTGAAAGCATAGGAAGTTGCTCTGCCTCATTCATTTTTTGCATTTCATCTTTTCCGATGAAGCCGTCAGCAGCGTATACAATTGATTTAGTGGTTTCTGCATACAAAACAATCCCATATCCTGGAACTTTAGACTTTGAATGTTTTACAGGATCATTTGTGATGAACACGTCGTTTAAGAATGGTAAAAATACTCCTTTTGATGATGTAATGATTCTATTCAACATTTGAGGCGACACTCGAAATCCATAAGCTAATCCACGAACCTTCTTTACTTTACCACATTCTTGATTTAATTGATTCCTCAAGGTAAGGAGCTGTTTCTTTACTGTTGATGTAAATGTTAGCTCGGAGTCTTCAAAACTTCTCGATTTCACCTACCAGAAACAAAGAAAAACTTTTAAAACACTCACTCTTGTAATAATCGAAATTGGAAAAAATACTACTCACCTGAACGTCGACCTCTGGCCCGAAAGTCTCCATAATAGGCAAAGCAGCATGTTTCAACTTGTAGACGGAATTGTAGCCGACAGTATCATTTTGAATCCGTCCTTTAAGTGTCAATCGAAGAGGTTGCTTGCAAAAAGGGGCTAGGAGGAGCAGAGGCTCCAAGTAATAGCTGAGAGGTCGAGAAGGGTGACAAATATGAGTGACAGTTCCTCCAACCAGAGTTCCTGGAATTAGATCCACTTCCGTCCCCGTCTCGCTGATTTTGAATCTTGACCCGTTGCTTATTTTATCCAAAAGTTTGATAAAGGAAACTTCGTAGTCTGAAACACCGACTGCGAAATCTGATTTGGCTCGAATCTCGGTTATCTTCACCGGGCGAGCGGAGAGCAAGGAGAGAACGAGCCTTTGTCTGAAATAGTTACTCCCTTGATTAAATTTCAGTTTCTTCTTGAATAACAGACTATCTTCCATCTTGATCTACAAAAATAATCAAAAAACGAACAATTACAAATTATCATTTTGAATTAGTATTTTTAAATTAATTTAAGACTCTTCACAGACGATTTCGTATATAATGTATAATGGAATATTAACTTACATTGTACCGTTGGCTTTTAAATTGCTTTATCGAAAGTTAGTTTAGTTAATTAATTTCGATTTCTTCGACAAGTGGAGAAATAATTTGAGGAACAAGAACAAGCATGGAATGAAATATGAATTAGTATCCCGCGTTAAAAACTTTCAATGTTTTGAGAATCGTTTCTATATTTATTAGCTTTCTCAATTAGTGAAAGCAAACTTTCTTCTTGCAAAGAAAAGTGAAAGCAGGTGCGATTTCAAAGCATAATAGACTTCTTTTTATTAAAACGGTACACATGCAGTTTGTAGACTTTAGGAATAATACAAGCTGTTGCACAAAAATGATTTCATGATTAACATATTACAAGCTCTACTCTACAATAAACTTGACAATTACGAGTTTCAAAACTATTTACAGGGGAATATTACAGGAAATGCGATTGGCTAAGATCGGTGCGCTTTACGACTCAAAAATAATTTGACTAATTCAAAACTTGACTGAAACGAGTTAATAATTATACGGCTTAATTAAACCTTTAAATATTGCGTGGACATGAAACTGGCGAAAGTGATTTTTCTATAGAAGAGTCCCCAGTTCCAGTTTCCAAATGAATTGCATCCATAGTAGAACTGACGAGGTCAAATTCCACAGATTCAGTTGGCTGTTCTTTTTCATCCTCAACTTCAACCTCAGTCGCATCTTCTTTGTCTCCATCTGCGGATTCCTCAACGTCATTATCCTGGTTCACAGATGTCTAGAAATGGAATAAGTAACATTTTAAATTCAATTTATCCCTAAGTGAAAGTAGCCATCAGCATAAAATCATTAAATGCTTACTGGACTGCCTGGGCATGCAAAACCGTTGAACTTGAAGTTTCTGAAGAACGAGTCGAGCGAACGAACATGTTGAACTAGAACCAATTAAATAACACTTATCATTTCCTATTATGAGCTTTACTTTAATCCTTTAAAATTAAATTGTACCTGGTTCATCCGCTAATTCTTGAGCAATCTGTTTAACTTTCAACTGCAGTTCTTCTTTTGCGCTTAATTTCCCTGGAATTCCGGGATGAGAAAGCGATGAGAGCATAATAGATCCATTAACTTGTGACCCTTCCGGTGGAATATCTTCACTGTTCACTTTTTGAACATGAACATTCTTCTGAACTTTAGCAAGCTCGTAATCACTTGGTCGCCAAAGACCGGAAAATCCAATATCACAATCCAATACTCGATCTGGCGAGGCTCTGAAATAAAAATTGTACTTATTCATACTCAATCAATGTGTTGCGTTTGCATCAAAACTTCAAAACGAGACTTACGGAGTTCCTTGATCTGGAACTTTGGTTGGAGGCGGAGGACATACCCCAGGGGCTAGAAATTCACTCCAGTCGATATGATTGAAAATAGTGTATTGGCTAGACTTGGATTCTTCGCTAGAAACGACCGTTTCCTCCTCAACTTCATGTTCCTGTTCCTGTTCCAAGTTCTTTCTTTGCTGCTGCAAGTACTCAGAGTATGATTGTGACTGGGGACTCATAAATGTCTTTAAGCCAGGATTACTTGATCTGGGGGAAGGCAAAGGAGAAATAGAAGTGCCTCCCCGTGTACTTGGCGAGTTGTGACCTGGGCCAAACATCCGATTCCTTGAAGTCGAGGTTGTCGCTCTAGGGGCTGTTTTTTAAATAAAATAAATTAATTATCTATTCGTATTTCAAACTTAAAGCTTCATGTATAATGTAATATATTATTACGCAAGTCTAGCAAAGAAGGAATTCCATGGGATTGACTAAACTGGTGGTACTGACGATCCGCATGAAAATCTAGTGGCAAGTCTGGAGTTCGGATCACAGGATCTCTTGTGTGTGCGTTTGGATGATAAAACTTGCATCGATTGCCTTTATGACAGAAACCAGAAAGGAAGTAACGGCAGGGTAGCATTCGCCTTTCATCTTCACGATCCATACGAGCAGGGTTCAATCTCGAATACATGACGCTTGATTGGCCTTTTGATCTAAGAAACCGGAAATAAAAATCTTGTCATGGAAATTTGTATTATTATTATTTTTTCCGTATGGTATGTAAACTGAAAATCGTAGCAGACTTCAAATAAAAAATAAATATTGTACACGAGGGTGGTAAATTTTTGCATTTAATAAGAACAAAAACCTTGGAGCAAAATGAATCCAAACAACGACCCGAAGAATCCATCCTACGTTTCCCCGTACTTGGCATCACTTTCTTCTCTGAGCTCTATGCAATTGAGAAACAAAGTTCGTTCGTCCAATTCTGGACGATCTGTACCTTCAAAATCGAGACCAGAAAGCGGAAGAAAACCATGGGCTCAAAATAATGGTCTCAATGTCAACGGAGTTGGAAAGCCCCAAAAGAACATTGCAGAAACGAATCAATTAAGCAAGGGAAATTTGGAAAAACTTGAAATTGCGATGAAGCAGTTGTCATTTGACAGTAATCCCAAAACTTCAAAGGTCAAGATTAGCCCACGAGCAAGTCGCCCAGGGTTAGTGAAAACAAGTGGCCGTGCATCAAAAGTTGACACCACAGCAGGGAAAAATGACAAGCCTAAAAGAACTTTGACCATTTCAAAATCCCAGGAAAAGGGAGTTGCTAACAACAAGAAAGAGACGGAGAGTAACAACAATCGTCAAGCTTCAAACAGCCGTAAGATCATCATTTGAAGATATCTGATGAAAATGCATTAGGTATAATTTTTAATCTATACAGAAATGGGAGATACACTTGTACCGGAAGTTAAATCCATACTAAAACACCCTTCAAAAGGAAAGTTTGGGAGTGGAATGCCAAATTGGAAAAAACTATTCTTTAATTCTGGTGAAAGTTTTGTGGAGAGAGTTTACGTCGGTAAGCTACCCACTAAACACAAAAGAGAAAAAACAACTTGTAATAATTCTGTAAATTTTTATCCCGGATGTTAGACGGAACCGTCGGAACACGTCCAAAGAAGAACGTTAAATTCAGTGAAAAAGTGCTCATCCATTACATTCCATATGAAAGTCGAGGTATGAGTTTGACATAACCCTAAAAAAAACTAAAAACACTTCAGTAATCGTTACCGTATTTTAAATTACAGGAAGTACGGAATGGCAATATAATTTGATGATGGCTCGAGAGAACGTGTACCACAGTCTTCTGACCGATCCTCGAATAAACAGCCTCATGTCTGATCTGGGACTTCCGCAGAGCAGTTCCGCTTTTCCTGGCTCTAATTCGGACAGCAGTGGTCATAATATGCAAAACTCTCGTCTCCTTCGAAGACAAAACTACTTTTGATTGTGAGATTTATAAACTCTTCTCAATAGCTAAAAACCGTATACAAGATTTTCTATGCATTTCTCATGCACTTTAAAGTAAAGAAGATTTTCTTTCTATTCTTTATTCGCATTTATCTGGCATTTATATTTCCTTTGATTTAAAGATAAATCTACAAAAATTTGTACCTGGAAAGACATTCAGAACTCCCGATAATAAAAAGATTTTCTCTATTCAAAATTATCTGCATGGATATCAAATTATTTTAATTTGCATATCGAAATGGAATTACATATCAAACAGGGCATATTGAAACCACATTTTTTGCATGAAAATTTTCTCTACCCGGTAAAATGCTTTGACGAAACCAAAATATCTAGATTTACTTTTACTCTATTATTTAATTTTTTACTATTCGCTAAATAAAATAAAATAAGATGACCTCAACTTCTAGAGCAATTTTTACTTCTTCTATGAAACTACTCGTAGGAGGAAATAGAAGAAACAATTTATCGAAAATAGCCAAATCTTATCATACTTTACGAACCTTATCGCCGACAGTGAACGGAAATCAGAACAAAATACTAACCTTTGGTGCTAACTATTCAATTAGAAATTTAAGGTGTTACAAATGTGAAACGGAACTAGATGAAAAGTCAAAATATTCCCTACTAGTTTGTTCTAAATGTCAAAGTTTACAGAAACTGCAGGGGTCAAACGTACCGAATTATTATGAATTGCTCGGACATCCGAAAACTTACCGGGTAGACGTCAACAGCTTATCCTCCAGAGTCAAGAATTTGCAGAAGAAACTTCACCCGGATCTTTACGCTCAGAAGGGAAAGGTACAACTGATCAATTTTTACTTTGTTTCTCCTCCATCATCATTTTAGGCCATTGACCTGCAAATAATTTTACATTTTCTCGTTTTACGGGTCGGTCATAAAATTTATATGCATGAACTTCAAGTTCTACCGGGTCTGAATTTTGTTTTAAATTTAATAAAACCATTTAATTTCAAACAACCCTTCCGGTTTAAAAAAATCTTGTTAAATATGCTTTCATCATGAAGAAATTATAATTATTTGATGACATCATAATTGAATTATGAATAATATTTTTTTTGTTCAGGAAGAGCAAGAACTAAGTCAAGAGTTGTCGTCCCTAGTGAACAAAGCATTTGGGACATTGTCACATCCTATAGAAAGAGCCCAATACTTATTGACCCTGTACGGGGTGAAGGATCCTGAAGGGGATTCTGAAAGGCAAAGGACAAGCGATCCAACGTTTCTAGAGGAAGTAATGGATCTTAATGAACAACTTGTTGAAATATCATCGGAGAAAGACTGGATGGAATTTCGCCGTCAGAATGAAATCACTTTAGAGGGGCTTGCAAAGTAAATTTTATCTTATCTTATGTCAGTTAAAAACAAAACGATGATGAAATGGATTAATTTATTATTTTTTCTTTGTAGAAAACTAGAAGATGCATTTGAAAAGGAGATGATTCCGGATGCTGTATTGTTAATAGGAAGGATGAGGTATTATGATACCTTACAAGAGAAATTGAAAGAGGTTAAATCCAAGCTCGGAATCGTCGAATGATCAACCATTGCATGCATGCCTTTTAATTTTTAAATTACATAGTTTGAATAAATTATTTGCACGATAAAGTCGAATAAAGTATTGCAAAAAATCATTCGAAAGCATTTGAGTGCTTGTTTTTCATCGTCAATTGACGTTGAAAAAGCTACTTTCACCAGACTGCATTCAATAGGGTTAAAGTGACACAAAAATGTTCTAAAACGCTTATTTACTGGCATTTTTTAATCCGTTTTACTATCATATCGACTTTGATACAACGATATGAAAGTCAATGCGAGTAGCTCGGGATTTGTAAGCTTTCTCCATGTTTTTTCTTGAATTTCACAACTTTCATTGAACTTTCACTTTAAGCTACTACGCAGGCGCGCATTTTCGACGGTAAATCAAATGCAGATCAAAACTTTATAAATTCTGAAATGCAAATAATAAGTATAGATATTTTGAAACATTTGAAAAAAATGTGGCTTCGAATCAAAGTTTATATTTTTCTATACAATTGGCCTTATCCCAATATTGTGATTGCAATATTCCGCCAAATCCGCGAACCAGAATACTCAGACGAAGAAGCAATGGCAAATACTGGCAATTAGTGGCAATGCGATTTTAAATTTCCAACAAATCAAAGTCCAAAAAATTTCAAACTATCAATACCAGCAATCAAAACAAGTTGGAAAGAATCGTTCTATAAAAAAAAACTCTGAACTACAAAGCAGGTAACCGTGTACGATTGGGGATTTGCAAAAATTCATTATCTAAAAAGATTGAATTTAAAAGAATGTCAGTATTAAGCCTATAAATTAATAATAATTCACAATTAAATTCGGCCTAAATCGTCCATTCATCAAGTATAGGTCGCCGAGTAATAAAAGTGGAGCGCGGAGCGAATATATCATTGTGTTTACTGAACCGGAAGTTGGAATTCCAAGACAGTGATCGCTGCAGCGTTCAGCGTCTATTCAGGCATCTGAAACTATTTCTCAGGAATGGGGGGTTCATACTCCAAGGATAGTTTGAAGACTGACAATCAAAGCTATACAAACAGTGAAGAAAGTCTACAAGACTCAAGTACGAGTACGACCTCATCGTCCGTGACACCGTTATTGTCCGAATCTAGTAGTTTTGAATCTGGATCAAATAGTCCACAATTTTCATATGATTCCATTCCTTCAACATCAACTACAAGTTCCCAGCAGAGGATAAAATTTCCTTCTATGACATTGCCTAAATTGCATGGGAAAGTTTTGGGAATTGCACGTGATCATGAGCCCAGCTCTAGTGGGTGTGTTGTGTTTTCATTATCATTCATACTTTGTACTTGTATTTCTCTTGTGAATTCTCTGTTTTCAACAAATTACGTACTGATTTTACAACTTATTATAATTACAGAAATAATTTAGTCAGCCATAACAGAGGCACAGAGGTCAAAGTCAAAATGAGTGGAGGTGACACAGATGCCAAGTTCGCCGTCATTATCCCTGAAGATATTGAAAAAGGGGGTAAAGAAAATATTCTATTTGACAATATGTGCCTTTTAAATTTTAAATTGTGATACTTAATAAATTATTTGTTTGTTTAGATTTGATGGCAGCAACCAGTTTGCTTCAGCAAAAGGCAAACGATGTTCGAGCACAACGGGTCAATTGGCAGTCTTATTTGCAGTAAGATTTAAAAATCATTCAAATAATTTATTCTAGTTTCTTATTCATCCTGTATATTTTGTAGATGCCAGATGATATCACAGGAAGATTACAATTTCATCGTCGCCTTTGATGCGGCTAATGGGAAGGCAAAAGATCAGCTCCTTGAGGAGCAGAAAGTCCAGTGTGCTAAGACATTTTTGAATCTGATGGGCCATGTCTCAAAAGACCAAACTATCTACTACATTCTTGTTCTTATCGATGAAATGCTTCTTGTAAGTGAATTGTTCTGTCAGTTTTTACTAGAATTTTTCTTATATTGTTCTAATATTTTTCTACTTTTATTAGGAGGACAAGGGTCGAGTAGAAATATTTAAAGAATATGCAAGAAAGAAGAAAGAATCCGTGTGGGCCCCGTTTCTCAACATGCTCAACAGACAGGATGGATTTATCACGAATATGACGTCAAGGATTTTGGCTAAAATGGGCTGCTGGGGTAAAGAACTCATGGATGGATCTGATTTGCATTTTTACCTAACTTGGCTAAAAGACCAACTGCGAATCCCTGTAAGTTGACTAAATAGTTAATCAATCAAATGTTGATTTCAATCCTTTCAATTTGTTGGTCGTTGGATATTTTTTTTTGTAGGAAAACGAGTACATTCAATCCGTGGCTCGGTGCTTGCAAATGATGTTAAGAATCGATGAGTACCGATTCGCATTCGTCGCTGTTGACGGAATCTCAACGCTCGTGTCAGTTTTGTCTGGGCGTCATAACTTTCAAATCCAATATCAACTTTGTTTCTGTCTCTGGGTGCTAACTTTCAACTCTTCATTGGCTGAAAAAATGAACAAGTGCGTCCTGATCTCTTAATTTACAATTCAACTTGGCTTGTTAATTAATAACACTGATATTTTCTTAATTTATACAGGTGTAACGTCATTCCAATTTTAGCTGACATCCTAAGCGATAGTGTCAAGGAGAAAGTTACTAGAATCGTTGTGGCCGTGTTCCGAAACTTAATTGAAAAGCCTGAGGATGATCAGATCTGCAAAGAACATTGCATCGCCATGGTTCAGTCTAAAGTCTTGAAGCATCTTGATATCTTGCAGCAAAGAAAGTTTGAAGACGAAGACATTCAGGGTGACATCACCTTTTTGAGTGATAAGCTTATGGAGTCTATTGTTGACCTCAGCTCATTCGATGAATATTCAACGGAAGTAAAATCAGGTCGGTTGGAATGGTCACCAGTTCACAAGTCCGAAAAATTCTGGCGAGAAAATGCTTCCCGATTAACCGAGAAAAATTATGAGTTGTTGAAGATCCTGATCCACCTCCTTGAGTCATCAAAAGACCCTCTAGTCCTTAGTGTGGCTTGTTATGATGTGGGAGAATTTGTCCGACACTATCCTCGAGGAAAGACGTATGTCCTATAGTAATTTCAATATTTATTCTGCATTCTGTAATACTTACTAATTTTAAACTGATATTATTGTAGAGTGATAGAACAGCTTGGAGGAAAACAAGTGGTGATGACCTTACTCGCACATCAAGATACAAATGTTCGATACGAAGCTTTGTTGTCCGTACAAAAACTCATGGTCCACAACTGGTCAGTATTTAATTATTTAATAGCAATAAAATATTTTATTATTGTGCCACAACCAGTAATTAATTTATTGCATCTTTTTTTTTGCAGGGAATATTTGGGAAAGAAATTGGAGCAAGAGACGAAAGTACCTGCGAAGGCTTCAGCTTAACCTTCTACTGGCAACTGGATTTCTTCAAATTGCGAAACAATAAAAATCCGCGATCTATCCATTTTCGAGATTGTTGAAGGTTTAGTAGTTAGTTGTAGTTTAATATGTACGAGGAAGAGATTTCGGTAATTTATTTTAAAACTATCGATATTGAGTCCCGTATTTCTATTTCCTTGAATGAAAATCTTTGTTTACAGAATAATATTTGGAACTAAGTTTCAAAAGAAGTCGTAATGTGATCTTATAGACATTCCATGTATGTAGTTTTCATATCATTTAGACGTTTTGGAAAATCGCAATCGTAGAGAAAAGTTACACTAGTCATAAATAAAACATTATTTAAAAAGCACATTATTTTCATTTGTTTTAGGTGGGGATTTATTTGTTCACAATTCGTTCGATGTAAAATATTGTTTGTCAGTAACAGGATAAATTATATTATTATATGCACTGAGTTCCAGAGTACATTTAACAAAAATTGACTAGCTTGATTTGCATTTGATAAGATCACAAAAATATGCATATCCATAAGGAAACATGGAATGTATAGTATTACGACTTACGAGTTTACGCATATTATAATAAGTGACTTGGGTATAAGTAAATATTCTATATTAAGTCAAAAACAACAATTTGATCTGGTTAAACATGATGCAGTCAAAATTGAATGGCTTTGCTAACTGTATTGTCTTAAAAAACAATATTTCAGCTCGGTAAAAGTAACTGTCGTTGCTCACACATTAATTTGTTCGCTATATTAAGTCTTAATTCTTCTAGGGTTTTTTAAAATTCCGTTACGAGCAAAGCCGTTGTTTCCGCCCATTGGAAGTAGTTTAAGTCCGTTTTTCCCTTTGCTGGACCGTTTACTGCTCTCAAATAAAATGTCGGAATCGCTGTCTTCGGATTCTGCATCTTCATCCTCTGAAAAACATCAAATTGAATTTCAGTACAAGGCACACATTCATAATCTGCATGTATTGGTCATGAATTACCTTGAGCATGTAATTCGATTTCTTCGTCATCTAGCAATGTATACTGCTTTTTCTGTGAATGATGTCGCTTTCCATTTGTTCGAACAGGACTACTTCCACCAGCAACTCCATTCATGTTTTCTTTCAAGGCTTTGAAATTCCGTCGGAATATGAACAGTAAGCTCCAAACAAGTGCAAAGAGCATCAAAAGCAGCAAAGATGCAATCACACCAACGTAAATCTTGCTCCATTCTGTAATAACAATTAATTTTGAGATTTAATAGACTTTTACTCATTTTACATGTAATTTGGAATTTGTAGTATTACCACAATTTCTTTCTCGATTTCCAAATCGTTTCTTTAAGAAATTCTCCATCCAAAAAGCACTACAAAGACATTCCCGACCTTCAGGAGAATCTTGACAAACTCCATGTCCAGAACAATCATCGAGACAAAGAACAGTGTCAATGGATACTATTGGAAATTGCATTAGTCCAACATCTTGATAGATTCTACTTCGCAACTGACTGGCCAGGCCAGGCCCATCAATTAATCCGTCTTTTTCGTCCAAACCATAAAACCGCAAAACTGCATTATCTTTGAGTAAAGTACAATAATCGATGTATTAGTAAATGAAACTATTGTATGAATTTTGATTAAGTAAAAAGTAGTGATGCCGCGGGTTCGGGTTTTGGCCGGATACCGGATACCGGTTATCCGGCCAAAATTCTGGCCGGA